>PVJA010025158.1:0-13058 GCA_004027025.1 Myocastor coypus
ATCAATCTTATATACCTATATGTATTAATCTAAACTGATCCGATGATGAAAATATGTAATATAACCATTGTTAAATTTAAACAATAAAAGAATTGGAAAAAAATTAAAAAAAAAAAAAAGAACAATTGCATTTTAAATTTTAAGCACATCTGTACTATCTCAGTTGTATGCAAGTTTTTGAATGGAAAGATATTTTTGCGTACTCAAGTAATGTAACCTTATGACGATCTTTCAAGTACAGCAAAGTATGAGATTTTTAAATTCAAAGATTAATAGATTACATTGTAATACAAGGGAGAATTCAAACATATCTTCAAAAAATCTGATAGAAACAGCTAGGACTTACCACAACAACTGGAAGGATAACCATAAATGCCAAACCATATACAAATAAAACCTAGAATTGAAGAGAAAAAGAAGTATAGCCTTTATCAAGCAAATTATAACAATATTCATGAACACTTATTTTGAAGAAAGATTACAACCAGGAAGCACTATTAAAAACACTCTATATATAATCTTTAATTCTTAGTCTCAAACTCTGAGAACATAGTACCATGACTTTTCTGTGGACACACCACCAGTAGTAAAATAGGTTACAAAGACAGTCCCAGGTTCACACAGCTACTGGTGGAGTTAGGATTTGACCTCTAAAGCCCATCTACTCTTATCTATTATAAATTACCTATTAATTTGCTATATATTGATATAATAGATCTAATAGTAAAACAATGTTATGTTTTGTTTCCCTTCCTGTGAATACTTATTAAACATGTACCCTGTAAGTACACTTACCTTGTAAGTGCTCCAGAAATCAATTATATATAAGGAGCCCTGTCTCTACTATTCTCAGAGTAACCCTGAGAACGATAAATACACCTGTAACAATCAACAATAAACTCCTGAAAATGGCCCATTTTAATATACCATGAAGTAGTCATTTTCGTAACAAACTACAGAGTATGTGGGTTCTGTCTCTACCGCTTCAAAGACAGTGTAAGATAATAATGTCAAGAAAGTTCACATAGGGAATCATTATTCCTGAACACAGATTAAGAAAATGCTTCATGTTTTAGGATTGTATTAATTATCACTGACTTAACTCTGATGTTCTACTGCCTCTGAATTACCATATAAAATATACAACACTTAATGAACATTAAATTAGTTTAGCCTAAGTAAAAGAGAAAGGACAAGACAAATTTTGAATAGTACTTAGGATAAATATGGCCATCATAAAAACCAGTAGCTCTCCAAATCAAAAGACTCAATACAGAAATTATTTTATTTTTTTTGCAGTACCAGGGATTGAACTCAGGACCTTGTGCTTGTCAGGCAAGTGCTTATTCTACCGAGCTATTTCCCTGGGCCAATAATTTTAACAACAATAAAAAATTACCGTATCTTTAAAGTTTCAAAACTACATGTAGAACTCAGTGCCCCAAATCAACAGTCTAATACTGTTAACCAATGTATTTTGCTACTATGTGAAAATAGCTTTCACAATAGTTAAAAATGATGTTCCCTTTAGCAGCACATATACAAAGTTAAAAAAATAATGCAAGAATATTTTCCTTGTTAGTTCTATTTATATTACACCAAGACATATACCATATAATAATTATAGTAAACTCACCAAAATTGAATTTTTCTGGTCAACTATCCATGCTGGCAGGGCAATTCCAAAACTTGTGGCTGAAATAGTAATAATATCATAGTTTGAGTCTCTACTTCTAATCTATTTGTATCTTAAAAACACCCTCTTCTCTATCCAAAAGCTGTCAGGACTATCCATTATCACATGGATCCTCATTACACATCCTCATTTTATATATGATTCAATTTTTTCTTTCTAAAATACCTAAATTCTTTTATATGTCCTGAGTTGAGAGAATGTGTGTGAAGTCAGTGTCTTAGTAATAATTCTCACATTGATGAGACAAAATTATAGACACCTACTAAAGTTAAAGGAGGAACAGTGTAATTAGTTCACAATACATAGACATTTTAGTCCACAATCAGCTGGCTCCATGGCAGATGGGCAATAGTTCATAACAAAAGACAGCAAAAGAAACAAAGGGGAGAATAAAATGCAGACAAACTTCCTGCCAAGCCATAACACACATTGTTTGGAGCTGTCTCAGTTACTTTTTTTCATTGCTGGGGCAAATACCTAACACCCAAAATGAAAGAATGCTTTATTTAGCTCATAGTTACTGGAGGTTTCAGTCTATACTTAGCTGACTTCAAGGTAAAGTGGCACATAGCAGAGAGTAGCAGCTCATGCCTGCAGAACAGCAACAATGGAAATCGAGAGTCTGTCTCTCTATCTCATATTATATTCAGGCTCTCTGCCTCAGGTTATCCACCTTAGGCCAGACCCATAATCCCATCAGTACTAAAACCCATAATCCCACTGGGTCATGAGTCAGCCTCAAACTCTCAAAGTTTCTGCCCCTTGACTGTATGAGGCAGGGAGGGAGGACTAGACACAAATCATAATACTCTGCCCCTGGGCCCTGAAGTCTCATGCACATTCCTCTGTGCAAAGGACATTTTAGTACATCTTAAAGAGTTGCCAAAGTCTTACAGGTTCAGCATTGCTGAAAAGTCCAAGTTCCAAGAATCCTCCAAGATCCAAGGCAAACTCTTTAACTGTAAGCCTCTGTACAAAAGAAAGGTTAAATACATCCAACATTCAAAGGCACAAGATAAACACTACCATTCCAAAAGCTGCAAACAACAAGGGAATACAAAACACTGGGATCAACACAAGTCCAAAATTTAACAGGGCAAACATTAAATCCCATAGTTACAACTGGAACATTTGAAGCAGTTTGCAGTAAGTTGTAAGCTCCAAAAGCCTTACACGGCTCCTCCCCTAAGGCACTCCTGGGGATAGCTCCAATGGTTTCTGTCTTAGCCTGGCTTTGCTCGCTCTTTGCAGTTTCCCTTAGACAATCCATGTTTCTGGCCTTTCCAAACTTCTGGGGTTTCCACTGAATTGGGTTCTCACTCTCTGCTCTCAGAGCACACTGTCTGGTCTCCCAGGCTTTCTGATGTCAAGGTGAAAGCCTTAACCTCACAACTCCTGCATTCTGAACGTGCCTAAAGCCAATGCCACGTGGATGATGCTAAGGTCTGCTACTGGAGCAGTAGCCAGGCTTCCTTCTCTATTGGTTGCAGGGGTCGAATGCCTGGATTGATGAATACTCTGATACTGATTCTGAGGAACAAATTCTCCATGCTAATGCCATTTTGGAACCTGGTGTGGCTGCTGCTGCCAGTCTGGAATATGCAGCTCTGTGGCTCTCTTCTCAAGGCAAAGTCTCTCTCTTGCAATTCTGAGGCTGCAGCGGGTGGAGACCTGCCACCTCTTACAAAATCATTTTTTTGATTCTCTGGTTCCTTCCCAGCAAGGGAGATTCTTTTAGCTCTATCTTTGCAGTCCATTGCTTTTCTGGTGCTTCCTTTCTGGCCAAGCTCATGAGATTTTTAAATCCTCCTGTTGCACTCTTTGCTCTTGATTCTCAACATAAATCTGGCTAGAACCCCCCAACCCCATAACAACAATATTTGGCTGCTTTGAAATACCTTTTGAAAGATTAATCAGTCTGCCATACTTTATCTTAGGCAGTCTCTGGGCATGAGTAAAATTCAGAAAATCTTTGGGCCAAGCCACAGCACAGATTATCTGGAGCCCAACAAACAATGCAGTCCTTCTTCCCAGAAGAAATCTCAACCTGGTCTTTACAGGCAGGCCTTCTGTCCGTCTTCTGGTCTGAGCTCTGACCAGAATCTTCCAAACAGAACATGTGAAGCTGTTTCAGCTCTTCATAAGCAGACAACCTCTCCAGACCTTTTCCTTCTCTTCCTATAAGCCATTCTTTATAGTCAGGTTTCCAGACAGTCTTCTGGTCTGAGGTCTGAACAGAATCTCCCCTCCAAGAGGAGAGATTTTCCAGCTCTTTGCAAGTAGAAGACCTCTTTGAACCTTCCCTATCTCTACCCATAAGCCATTTCCAAAAACTTATAGTTCATGTAGTCAGGTTAGTCACAGCAATGACCCCATTTCTCTGGTACCAAATTCTGTCTCAGTTACTTTTCTCTCATTGTTGGGACAAATACCCAACACCCAAAATGAAGGAAGGAAAGATTTATTTATCTCACAGTTACTGGATGTTTCAGTCTATACTCAGCTGGTTCCACAGTAAACTGGCACATGGCAGAAGGCAGCAGCTCATGGTGGCGGAACAGCAACAATGGAAACCAAGAGAGAATCTGTCTGTCTCTTTTATATTACACTCAGGCTATCTGCCTTAGGCCAGACCCATAATCCCAGCAGTACTCAGACGCACAACCTCATCAGTATCAAAACCCATATTCCCAGTGGATGAGTCAGTCTCAAACTCTAGAAGTTTCTACCCCATGATTGCATGAGGCTTTGGGGGGATAACTACACACAAACCATAACTGGAGTCCAACATTCAATGTAGTCCTTCCAGCAGAAACCTTCCAAGCCTGGTCTGAATTGGCAAGATTTCTAATAGCCTTGTGGTCTTCTGAACTCTGACCAGAATCTCCCAAAGGTGTCCCAGCTCTACCTTTTCAACTGTCATCCCTAAATCACTCCAAACTCTTCCCACAAGCCATTCCCAAAGGTTCCAGAACCACATGATCAAATATAGTCACAAAATAATCCCACTTCTAGCATTGAATTCTATCTTGGCTACTTTTCTCTCTGCTGAGACAAAATACCCAATACTCAAACTTAAGGCTCCAAGGCAGAGTGGCACATGACAGACAGGAAATAGTTTATGGTGATGGAAAACAGCAAAAACAAAAGATGGTGAGGCATAGTAGTGCACGCCTATATTCCCAGAACTTAGGAGGCTGGGGCATGAGGACTGGTGTGAGTTAAGACCAGCCACAAAAGTGAGCTCAAGGCCAGGCTGAACTGCATAGTGAGATTCTGTTTCAAAAAGATAAACAACAACAACAAAAAGAGAGATGGAAGGGACTCTTTCACCCCTTGTATTGTATGCAGGCAACCTGCCCTAGGCCAAGTTCCACACTCACTCCATAATCCCAACATTGGACCATGAATTAATCACAAATTCTAGATTCAGCCACCTCTAAAGAGCCAGCCCCCTCTTGACCACATGAAACTTTGGGGGACATCTAGACACAAACCATAGAAGAAAAAGATTTTTTATCACATAGTTCTTATTTACTGAAATGTTAAATAATAGTATTGATTACTTTCCTCTCTAAACTTTATCTCTCAAAATAGTCTTTAGAAAGAAAAGGGGTCAAGGATATAGTTCAGTAGCACAGTACCTATCTGCCAAGTGTGAGGTTATGAATTTAGGTCCCAGTACCTTCACCAAAAAAAAAAAAAAGATATCAAAAAAGAAATAAAGGTATAAATTGAAATAAGTTCAACTTATGTTTAATTCTTTGTAACTGCAATTTTTCTTTTTCCTTTTATTGGGGGGAGGGCACAGGTACTGGGGACTGAATTCAGGACTTGTGCTTACCAGGCAGGCATTTATGCCACTGAGTTATCTCCCCAGCCCTAATTTTTCTATTCATGAAAGAAAATTAAAATATTTCTTTAATCTAGTCAACATTTTCTTGAGATATACCATATGATCAATGGCACATACGTAAAATAATATTTTACAGTCATCATTTACCTTGAGGCCCATCTGGATTTCCAAATTCTTCCCAATTTTTCCGGGACTCTTCATCTGTTAAACTAGCATAAAAAGAACAAAGTTGTAAAATCAACAAGCCACCTCTGAAAATATGTACCTATATATGCCAACTTACTTCTTTTTTTTTTATATTTTAGGAAACAGTCTACAGGGTGTTTGGGATCTCACTACTAGATCAGACTCATAGTGATCTGCCTGTTTACAGCTTCCCAAGAGCTGGGATTACAGGTGTGTGCCACCACACCCAGTTTCAAATGCCATCTCAGCACCCTGGCAGGGCAGCACATTGAACCCCTGAGCCTGCTTGCAGGCACTTTAATCCACTGAGCCGGCCCCTAACTTACTTCTTAGAAGCTACTAATAAACTTTTGAAAGCAGAAGGGTGAAAGTGTGGAGTAAGAAACACTGTGCCAACAGAAAATATTAACTACTGGCTCTGATATAACTCCTCAGTGAGGCCTAGCGTGGTGGTGCATGCCTCTAATCCCAGCACTTGGGAGGCTGAAGCAGGAAGAACTCATTCGAGTTTAAGACCAGCCTGGGCTACAAAAGTAAGCTCAAAGTCAGCCTCAACTGCACAGCGAGACCCTGTCTCAAAAAGACTAAATAAATACATAAATTCCTCACTGACCCAGAAGTTCTCAAAGTTTAGCTAATTCATGTGAGATGAAATTTAAAGGACATGACATTTTCTGAGATGGCAAAGAGTTATACACGATTTTTCCCCTTCCATTTTCATATATTTACATTTTAGTAATAACACATCTTTAAAACATGAACAATGCATAATGGTAGCGTCCTCCATAAAACTGGTATATTTTCAAAGAAACAAATGAGTATCACCTGTAAAACTCCATTACTGTGGAAAGGTCATTAGCATTATGATAAGATCATAATTTTCTCCTAAGTTGACTGCCAGTAAAACTAGAAAAATACTCCTAAACAACAGCTTCATGACCAAGGCAAGATGAAAGCAATACAGTGATTTTTAAATGCCTAAATATAATAATGGCTAAAGACAGTCAAATGGCTTTATTTCAGATTCCACTGCAGATATTAAAAAGCACTAAGAGAAATAGTCAGTTCCTTTGTGTCTAGTTGTCCTCCCAAACCTCATGCAATCATAGGGCAGGGACTTCTAGAGTTTGAGACAAACTCATGATCCACGGGGATTAGGAGTCTTAGTACTGCTGGGATTATGGATGTGCGTACCTTCCTCATGCTGGGGCGATAGCCTGAATACAATATAAGACAAACAGAGAGACAGACTCTCTGTTGCCATTGTTGCTGTTCTGCCATGAGCTGCTGCTCTCTGCCATATGCCACTCTGCCTTGGAGCCAGCTGAGTATGGACTAAAATTTCAGTAACTGTGAGATAAATAAAAGGGGTAAAGGATGTAGTTGGGTATAGGATATATTTCCTCCCTTCATTTTGGGTGCTGGGCATTTGTACCAGCAGTGAGAGAAGAGTAACTGAGACAACTGCAAATAATATGTGATGGCTTGGCAGAAAGTTTGTCTGAGACAAGAAGCTTCACAATTCCTGCTCAACATAGATTCAAGCTGAGAGACAAAATGGAGAAATACTTTTATAAAACAGCAAAAAGTATGCTTACTTTTCAGATTTATTTTTAAACATCAAACTATTCATTCATGAAAGTTAGTGCCTTGACATTTTTAGTCTTATTAATTCCCCTTCTATTTGATACAAAGCTACATAAAACATAGGAGCCATTGAAAAGCATTTGGTTCCAAGTTAATAGTAGTGCTAACATAGCGGTTCTCAATCTGTGCGTTGCACCCCCAACGGGGGTTGAATGACCAAAACACAGGGGTCGCCTAAAGTCATTCCAAATCACAACTGTAGCAAAATTACAGTTTTGAAGTAGCCACCAAAATTATTTTTTGGTTTGGGGTCACCACATGAGGAACTGTATTGTGGGGTCACGGCATTAGGAAGGTTGAGAACCACTGTGCTAAGATACCTTTTAAGCTGAGGATATTTCTCAAAATACTTGTTTTCCTTGTCAAACCCAGAGATTTTGCCACTTCTCTGCATATTCTATCTCTCAATCCAAAACCTTTCTCCTGAAAATAATTCTCTCTGTTCCCTTCCACCTTTCTGATAACAGCAACAGTGAACTGGCTCTCTATGCAATAGCTTCAAATTCTGCAAAATAAAACACTGTGGACATCATAAAAACACTTCTGATTTGCAATCTACTCAAAAATACATACATTTATTATTAACTCTAATAAAATGACCTTGAACAACTGCCACATGACAGGTACCATATTAGCACAACCAAATTCAAGGAAACAATAACATTTTTAAAAGTTTAGGAAAGCAAATGACATTTTTGATGCTTTTTAGTACTTCACTGCCATTCCTAAAAACTAATGTAACTTCCCACCATCTTTCCATGCCCTCATAATAGTGTGCTGCTATGTTCTGGCTGTGAGAGCATCAACAATGCTAGGAAGAGAAACAAATGCCAGGTTGTTAGGCCATATTCCCAAGTCATAATCTAGTTTCTAACTGATGATGAAGCATGACTATATTGGTGAATTTATATCACTGATGATCATGGGGCTGGAAACAAGTGTTAAAACATTTGTTAAACAAGCAGATTAAACAAATGTGAAATAGTCACCCCTAGCTTAAAAGTATAACTCAAAAATCAAGAAAAAGCAAAAGATCTGCTCTCATTCCACTAGTATGGTTTCACTGCACTAACAATTTCAGCTGGCACTACATACCACAAAAAGGCAAGATTAAGAAATACAGGAAGAGCCAGGCGTGGTGGCTCACACCTGTAATTCCAGCACTCGGGGAGGCTGAGGCAGGAGGATTGGTGCGAGTTCCAGACCAGCCTGGGCTACAAAAGTGAGCTCAAGGCCAGCCTGAACTGCATGGCGAGACCCTGTCTCAAAAAGACAAAAAAAAAAAAAAAAAAAAAACACAGGAAGGCCAAACCTTGAGATTCTTTTTCTAGGGGTGTGATGCATACACTTAATAAAATGCCTCAATATATAAAATGAAAAAATAGAATTCAAACTATATAGAATCTATATCATTTTAGTATAATTAATTTAGCAAACTTAAGACCTGTTGTATGATCATAATTTTTAAAATTCAGTGAATATAGTTTCCTAAGCATCACTGAATATCTTAACTTTGTGGGGAATGTGGAGAACATAAATTCTATCAATACTCTAATAAAACCTATGTGTCCCCCACCAGGCTTTTTTAGTTTTTTGCTTTTTCAGACAAGGCCTCACTGTGTAGTATAGGCTCGTCTTTAACTTACTATGTAGCCCAAGCTAGCCTCAAACTCACAGCAATCCTCCTGTCTCAGACTCCCTAGTGCTGGCATTACAGCACTGGCATGCAGCAACATGCCTGGCAACCCTATGGTAAAAATGCGTATTAGAAATGTATATAAATCTATATACATTAGTACAAATACTGGTGTAAACGATGCTCTCATCAAATTTTATGATTAACCCTGAATTAGCTATGTAAAATTGAGTTACACATTAATGTACAGGAGCACATGGAAACATGTAAAAACAAGAAATAACCCCACAGCTGCATACAGATTTTATGCATGACTGTGTTTGGGAGAATGAAAGACAATGCAAGGATCTAACCCCTTAAAAATAATCCAACTGTGCCGGGCATGGTGGCACACGTCTGTAATCCCAGCACTTGGGAGGCTGAGGCAGGAGGATTGGTGTGAGTTCGAGACCAGCCTGAGCTACCAAAGTGAGCTCAAGGCCAGCCTGAGCTGCATAGCAAGACCCTGTCTCAAAAAGACCAAAAAACAAACAAACAAACAAACCAACAAATAAATAAATATAAAATAATAATAATAATAATGATAATAATAATCCAACTGAAACAATGGGAACCACCCAGCTAGTTTACAGTATTATAATGGACAAATAAAAGGAAGAAAAAAATCCCAAATAATGAAAGCAAATCCTAAAAAGATCTCTGCAGATCAAGGCCTATCTAACTGTACTGCCAAGAATGCTTGAGTTAAAACTGGAGTCACTGAAACTAAAAGACAAGAACTTTAACTAATTACTGAGTACTTACAAGACTGCAAATTTTGGGGAACTAAGAATCATTTTACTTCCCTGGAATGACAGACTATCAACTATTTATTATATTTTACACATAAAATATTCCCTAACTTTATCATAAAACTGAGTTAAAAACTAAAAGCTCTATTCTTCTGCCCTTTTTAGGAAAGTAACTACATGATAAATAGAATCGGCAAAACAAGCATGAACTTGTTATAGAAGACTGGGAGCAGAGGGATAAAAGCATTAAAATTAGGCTATAATTTATATAATCTTAGCTATCTGATTTCATCAGGAAATCTTTCATTCTTAAATTACTTGAAGAAGTAATTAAGTTACAGTAATATCTGTGCAGGAGAACAAATGCTTGAAGGAGACACACTGAAAAGAGGGAAAAGGGAGGCATTCATTAATTGAAAAACAACAATCTGAAGACATCAGCTATACAGAAAATGTATCCACTTCTGAAGTTTCTGGGTAGCATAGCTTTATTATAAAGCTATTTCACATACAAAACCAGCAATCCACAGAAAATGCAAAAGTAGGTACAAAATCTGTATTTCACTACGCATGAAAATGAAGAGGACATTTCTCGCATTTTTGTCATTCCCATGCCATGTTTGGTTTGCTAATATATGACTCTATTATTTATGCACAATCACTAATTTGCAAAATTATATACCCCTGAATCCTGCATTATATTTTACCCTTTAATGCAACATAATAGTTCTGTGAAAATGTACCCATCAGGAATCCTTAGAATGGGGGCTGGGGAGATAGCTCCATGGCACAAGTGCCTGCCTGGCAAATGCGAGGTTGTGAGTTTAAACTCTGGTCTCAACAAAAAAAAAGGAGTCCTTACAACTACCGCTCTTTTTATCTCTCGTAATATTAACACTCAAAGAATACTTCTAATTTGATATACTTTATCTCCTCGCATAAGAATGTTCTCAAGGTTTATAAATGGACAAATGCATGCAAGCCATGTACTGAGACTAATGTGTGTTTTTTACAATAACAAACCTCACTGAACTCTGTATCAGCTTAAACATGATGCACAAGTACTAAAAAGATTCTTATGTTTCCAAGCAATAAAAAAAAAACTTAAAAACCCACACCTGAAGAAGCATAATAGCATAATATTTAACAATAAAATAACCAGAGATTTATCACAATGAAATAAAATATAAAATTAAATTTGCCTTCAAGTAGTTCAAATGAGACAACTGCATTGCCAAAACAAGAGAAACAGATCTAGCTTTTTTAAAAAAGCCTCAAAATAAAAGCAAAGTATACATATACTTTCTTCTCTTCAGGAAGCTTAGAAAATGTTCAATTAAAATGTTATCATTTACTATTTAATTTAACTAAGGTCACATGGCAAAATCTTTACCCTAAGTGCCAACTCTAAGTTTCTTAAAAGTTAAGGTTTAATTAAATTAGTTTCAGGGCTGCTAAGAAGCTGCATAAATGACAAGCTCAAATATATGAAGCTAGCATTTAATTAAAAAAATGGCACCTTATTTATTAAAACAGAAAGCTATCTTTCTTTAAAATGTGTAATAGGATGTGTTTTGTTTTGTTTTTTTAAGCTAAAAGAGCCATAAGAAGGCTTTAAGGCTTATTCAGCCATAAAGAAGAATAAATATGAGATTTTTTCCAGGTAAATGGGTGCACCTTGAGATCACACTCAAGGGAAATAAATCAAACACACATGTAAACACTATTGTTTCTCTGGTGTGAGAAACTAAAAGTGTAAATAAGGATCAAAATGTGTACCACATTGTAAAATAGGAAGAAAATGTTCACATGCAAAGGGAATCTAGGGAGGTGGGAGGGGAAAAGAAAGAAAGGGAAAAGAAAAACAGACAAAAGAAAAATATGGAAACTAAGCTTTCATAAATAAGGAAGGACAGAGGAATTGAAGGGAGGGTAGGAGAATAGGGAAAAAAAGGATCAGGTTGTATCATGTACAGGTACAAACTCCCTTGACAAATGTGAGCATTATGTGTATCTAAAATGTACCAATAAATTTACAAAAAGAACTGGGAAAAAAATAAATAAAATATGTAGTAGATCCTACAGAACTTACGCAGCATAGGCTTTTGCTATCCTCATGAACATAACTTCATCACCTCCTTTATCTGGATGATATTTAAGTGACAGCAAACGATACTGTTTCTTAATTTCTCCTATTGTTGCTCCCTTAAAAACAAAAGCAAAAACCTTCTGTTAGTAAAAAATAAGCACAATGTTGTAAAAATACTATTTTGAACCTATCAACATGAATTACTCAGTACTCTGACAAAATAAAAGATTTCACCCTATAGATTTGTTCCATAAATTTTATCCTATATATTTTTAAATAAAAAACATACTTGGTCCTATATATTTATTTTACTGATCACCTACAGTGTTTCATGCAGTATATTAGGCACGAATGATTTGAGAAGAAAACCACATACTACCAAATTGAAATAAAATACAAATATATTAATATTCAAAGCAAAAAATGACCACTTTAATTACAACTGACTGATGCAAAATTCCTCAAATCAACAGTTAATTTGTCTTATGACTTAAGCGTATTGGTTTTGAATGCTTACCAGTATTTCAGTATTAAGTGAACATTTAATAAGTTGGCCTGTTTCCTAATCAGTCTCAATATATGCCAATAATTTTCCATATAATTTTTCTTGCCACAAACCCTTTAATCTTAAACTCCTGATAGCCAAAATTATCACAAGAAAATACAAGATTGTACACAAAATTTCTTCTCCAAAGCAGAAAACTACAAGATGAACACACTTCTAGCTTTGTATGGCCCTCTGGACCAAGCCACTGTTTAAGCAAACAAGAAGTTAAAAACAAAAACAAAATGAACAAAAACTGAAAAGACACTAGATTCAATCTGACCACTAAAAAGATATGCGACCCCAGACAAAACACAAGTTTTTAGACCTTATTTTCTCTATCTGAAAAAGTTACATGGTTTCTACTATTAATTTCAGTTCTAATGTCTTTCTTCTTTCTCACTCTTCTCTTCTCTCTTTTCTTCTCTTCTCTTCATTTCTTTTCTGTGGAACTGGGGATCAAACTCAAGACCTTGAACTTGCCAGGCAGGCACCTGTGTCCCTGAGCTATCTCCCCAGCCCCTCTAATGTTCTTTTTCTTTTATTTATTTATTTTTTCTTGTTTCAGAACCTTTATTTGTTTATTCACTCATTTTTACGGCCAGCTCAGCCC
>PVJA010025158.1:13158-31140 GCA_004027025.1 Myocastor coypus
TGAACCGCGGTCCCTGAAGCTGCCCAAGCTTTCCCAAGCAGGCGCTTTAGACTACTGAGCCATCCTGCCAGGCCCTCTATTGTTCTTTTTTTTTTAAATTTTATTTTCTTGGGGCTGGGGAGATAGCTCCGAGGCACAAGTGCCTGCTGGGCAAGTGCAAGGTCGTGAGTTCGAACCCTGGTCCCACAAAAAAAAAAAATAAAAAAAAAAAAAATAAATTTTATTTTCTTGTTTCAGAAATTTTGTTTATTTATTTATTCTTATGGCCGGGTCAGCCTGCCCTGAGGGCAGTGTTGGCACAGCATGTGGTGCTGGGGATTGAACTGTGGTCTCTGCAGCCACCTAAGCTTTCCTAAGAGGCGCTTTAGACCACTGAGCCTAATGTTCTTTTTCTAAAAAACTTTATTTATTTATTTAGTACAGGTTCTTGCTATGCAACTCAGATTCATACTAATCCTCCTGTCTCAGTCTCCCCAGATGGGATGACAGGCATGTACCACCACACCCAGTTTCAGTGGGCCAGCATGATGTGTCTGGGATCTGGGGGTCGAACAGCATGTGGTACCAGGGATCAAATTCAGGTCCTTGCACTTGGAAGGCCAGCACTTAGATCACCAAGCTATCTCCCTAGACCCTCTTTTTTTTTTTTTTTTTTGAGACAGGGTCTCACTATGTAATACAGGCAGGTCTTAAACTCACTGCAATTCTCTTGCCTCATCCTCCTAAGTGCTGGGATTATAGGCCTGTGCCACTACGCCCAGCCTCAGTTCTAATGATACCCAAAACACTAATTTTCTATGGAAACTTATCAATCAAGTTCAATCAGGAACCTAGGATGCATACCCAATGTTAACTTGAATTTCTCTGATGACATCATTTCCTTATAGGACCCTTCAACCCAGCCTTCACAAACTGCCAAAAAAAAAATCAACACAAGTTGGTATGATCTGTATCATTCTAACACAAATAATCTCCTAGTCTTATTTTTAGCTTTTCATTAAACCAGTCTCACAGATGTCTTTTTAACTTCTTACCATTAAATATTTTTACATATTAGCAAATCTAAGTTTAGTCCTTAATAATATGGCAATCAAAGCTGAGGCTCTAAAAAAGCATATACTAGAATGATGATAGTTCATTTTAATAAAAAACTTAACTAACCAAGTTCTGTCTTCTTTAGGTATGGCCCTATTTCTTTTATTTTTTTTTTTTTCTTTTTCCAATTTCTTTTAGACAGTATTATATAAAACTACTTACAGGATCCAAATTTAATACTTCATAAGGATTGTATTCTTGATATTCTCGATCTGTTTTGGAAACTTTGTATACAAGGAATAAGAACAACGCCCATCCTGCAATCAGAACTATTTTTCTGTTAGGAAAAAGATAAATGAAGTACAAATAAATACATTGAAATGAATTTCCTATGAGTCTAATCCAATGACATTATGTCAAGGTTAAGGCATAAAACAACTGAAAGCAGTTCTGTATCACTATGCTAGTCAGTCAACTTCCACAACTGCTGGCATTAAAGTCCTGTTATAAGGACAACATCTTTTTCTTCTTTAAATTCTCCAGAATCTAGTAATTTCTGCCATATAATATATTTTCTCAGTTACTGTTTGTAGAATTTCAAGTATAAAAGTTAATTCAACTTATTAATTTATTGGACTCATTAAATTATATCATATAAATAAACATATATAAAGTATTCAGCAAGCCACGTAATATAAAAAGGAATTCATCTACCTGAAAGTGTAATTGCTGGGGCAAGGGCAATTTTATTAATAAAAACAACTGGTCAATTGTGCAAAGATGAATAAATAGCCTTGTTGATGACAGTAAATCTTTGGAGACAACCTAATCTCCACCTATAGGGAACTGACTGAATAAACCTGTACAGGAGACTAAATAAATAAACCGTGATACAGCTACATGATACAATAAAACATTTACTCAATACAGATACAGAAAGATGCACATTCATTAAAAATATATAGCGCAGTGGTTCTTAACCTTTCTGATGCTGTGACCCCACAATACAGTTCCTCATGTTCCAATGACCCCAAACCAAAAAATAATCTTGGTGGCTACTTCAAAGCTGTAATTTTGCTACAGTTATGATTCAGAATGGCTTTAGGAGACATAGAACAACCTCTGTGTTTTGGTCGTTCGACCCCCGCCAGGGTCGAGACCCACAGGTTGAGAACCACTGATATAGAGGAACATAAATTTGAAAACTACTCTTTAATGTATTCTGTTTAATAAATATATTGGAAAGACACATGCTGAAGTCAGTTTTGAAGAGGTTAAAAAAAAAAAGAGAAACACATAAACTAAACGCTACTGTGACTAAAGTATTGGAAGTCCTAAAAAAGAACATACCCTTTCCATCTGTAACCTACTCTATTTCAAAAAACTTAGCGTGATATATAAGAGGGTAGTCAAGACATAAAGAATAGAAAAACAACAAACTGGCAGAATAATACAGTAAAATATTTTCTGGCCACAAAAGTAAAATTTGCCCAATTAAATGTAAGAGAAAACAGCAGTCACACTCGGTAAGCTACAATTTCTGTAAATAAAATAGTACAATAAAAAACACATAATCATATAAGCAGCTATCTTTAGGTGATGAAATAAAATGATTGTTTTCATATGACCCTTACAGAGCAACTTGTTATAATGAACAGTATTTGTTAAACAAAAAATTAATTACAGGAGACCAAATCATGCAGACTGACCTGTCTTTCAAACTGGAGAAGTTTTCCCAGTGTTACATTGTGTAAGAACTTAGCGTAAAGTGCATTCCTCACCTAGAATAAGCCCCTCAATCTGGAATCATGAGAAATGATAAATTCCAACTCACCTGCTTACCTTAATCCTGATTTTTTAAACAAACAACCCCTCCCATTTTACCAATTGGTAATAAACCCCCATGAAGTGGCTCTGAGCAGGATTTAAATTAATCAAATGGAGCTAAGTGTGCTGGCACACTCCTGTGAGGATCACTGTAAGTTCAAGACCAGCCTGGCTACAATGTGAACTCAACACTAGCTTGAACTGCACAGTGTCTCAAAAAGACAAAAAATAAAAATAAAAAATAACCAACTAGCTTCCATGATTACCTGGGAGTCTGTCCCAGGCCTAGGCCCCTTGTTTGGAGAAGGCAGCAGACTCATAGTAAGTGAACTGCTGTGAAGTCACTGGTCCCAGCTGGGACATGTAGTGGTCTGTGATGCCCTGATGCATCAAAGAATAAGACAATTAAAGACACAGTTAAAAATGCCTGGGGCCAGGGAGATAGCTCTGTAGCACAACTCCCTGCCTGGCAAATGCGAGGTCATGAGTTCAAACTCCGGTTCCACCAAAAAAAGAAAAAAAAAAAAAAAAGAATAACATTAAAAAAAAAAAAAAAATCATCCGGGCCGGGCGTGGTGGCTCACGCCTATAATCCCAGCACTTGGGAGGCTGAGGTAGGAGGATTGTTGTGAGTTCGAGACCAGCCTGGGCTACAAAAGTGAGCTCAAAGCCAGCCTGAACTGCACAATGAGACCCTGTCTCAAAAAAAAAAAAAAAAAAAAAAAACCGCCTGGCTCTAACCTCAATTAACTAAATAGACTATAGCCATAGGCATCTTACTGTTGAGGTGAAGGTCTTCCTGCAGATAACACAGTTGCCCTGAACGGATATAATCGGTTGGGGCAGGGGAGATAGCTCAGTAGAATAAGCACTTGCCTGGTAAACACAGGGTCCTGAATTCAATACCCAGTACCAAAAAAAAAAAGATAGAATCAGTGACTTGGACTGATTCCCAAGGTCCTGCTCAGATTCTCACACCTTCTTCCATATTCTCCTCCCTCGTTTGAAAACAAAATAAATGTGAGCCACCCAGAGGATTTCTTTGTCTTAGCTCCCAGAGAATCTCAAATTCTACCAGAGTTTTGATTCTCCAGGAACCCTAAAATCATACACTTGTTTGTTTTTATTTAAACCTTCGCTGTCTACTGATTTGGAAGGTTGCAGACCTGATCAGTCCATTATACCCAGTATTCTCTAAGCTTCCCCAACCATTATGCTTTTGAACTCATATCTTTCTACCAAAATTTCCTATTCTCCCTTAGACCTACCACAATTCTTTTTTTTTTTAATCCACCCCAATTCTACTTATCCTTCAAGACTCAATCCCCTCATCAGTATCTTCCCAAGACAAAAAACATACTATCATCATTATACATGCACACCCATGTTTACAGCAACATAATTTATAATAGATATTAAATATTGGAAACAGGGTCAGCAAGATTGCTCAGAGGACTAAAGTGCCTGTTTAGGCAAGCTTAGGAAAGCACAGGGACCAGGTTTGATCCTCAGCACCACATGCCACACTAGCCCTGTCCCCAGGAAGTAGTGGCACATGCTTGTGATCCCAGTGCTGGGGAGGCTGAAGGCAGGAGGATCACCACAAGTCCCGGCTGTGTAGTAAGACCCTGTAACAACCATATCTATCTGTCTGTCTGTCTGTCTATCTATCTATGAAATATCTATCTATCTATCTATCTATCTATCTATGAAATATCCCACAAGCCCATCTACAGATGAATGAATAAAAAAATGTGGTATTCATATACAATGGAGTACTACTCTGCCATAAAGATGAATTTGTGTCATTTGTAGGAAAAAGGATTCACCATGATAGCATAATTTATTTATTTATTTTTTACTTTTTTTTTTTTTTTTTTTTTTTTGGAGACAGAGTCTCGCTATGCAGTTGAGGCTGGCCTTGAGCTCACTTTTGTAGCCCAGGCTGGTCTCGAACTTGCACCAATCCTCCTGCCTCAGCCTCCCAAGTGCTGGGATTACAGGCGTGAGCCACCACGCCCGGCATTACTTTTATTTATTTATTTATTTATTTTTGTCTTTTGGAGTCAGGGTCTTTTTTTTTTTTTTGTGTGGAACCAGGGTTCAAACTCACGAGTTTGTACTTCCCAGGCAGGCCCTTATCCCATGGAGTTATCTCCCCGTCCCTTGAATCAGGGTCTTGCTATGCAGTTCAGGCTCACATTGAGCTCACTTTTGTGGCCCAGGCTGGTCCCAAACTCACACCAATCCTCCTGTCTCAGCCTCCCAAGTGCTGGGATTACAGGCATGTGCCACCATGCCTGTCCATTGAGAACACAATCTTAAATGAAATGAACTAGATACAAAACTTTGAAATACCATCGTGCCACTGAGCATGATGATACACACCTGTAATCCCTGCACTTGGGAGGCTGAGGAAGAATACTAATGTGGATTTAAGGCCAGCCTGGGCTACATAAAGTGAGTGCAAGCCAGCCTTAACTACAGTGTAAGACCAGCGGTTCTCAACCTGTGGGTCGCAGCCCTGGCGGGGGTCAAACGACCAAAACACAGGAGTGGCCTAAAGCCATTCCAAATCATAACTGCAGCAAAATTACAGTTTTGAAGTAGCCACCAAAATTATTTTTTGGTTTGATGTCATCGCAACATGAGGAATGGTGGCGTGATGGCATTAGAAAGGTTGAGAACCACTGGTGTAAGACCTTGTCTCAAAAATACCAAACTCCAACAAAAGTGAGCAGGAAGATCTCATGTCATGCCTAATTTTGCCTTTAGTTTCACATCACTAATTATCACGTTTGATAGCTAAGTTTTCTTCTCTTTACAAAGGAACTACATAAGACAAAGTTAAAGCTTCCAAACAAAAATACAATTTCAGTCCCTTGAATTAACACAGAAACAAACAGGTTGCTCTAACTGAACATCCTAGTGTCCTATTCAAGAATCCTGTAAAAATACTCTTTAACAAATGGTACTGGAAAAACTGGCTTTCTACATGCCGAAAATAATAACTTGACCTAGGTCTATCACCATACACTAAACTAAAGCCAAAATGGATTAAATATCTAAATATTAAAACAGAAACACTAAATCTCCTGGAAGAGAAAATAGGAGAAAATCTTAAAGAAACCAGGGTAGGCAAATGGTTCATGGACAAAAATCAAAATGCACATGTAACACTTCAAAGAATCAACAACTGGGACCTCCTCTTGCTGAGTTTTTGCACATCAAAAGAAATTATCAACAGAGTGAAAAGACAACCCACTAATTTCAAAAAAATTTAACTCATAAGTATTCAGGGAGCCGGGCGTGGTGGCGCACGCCTGTAATCCCAGCACTCGGGAGACTGAGGCAGGAGGATTGGTAAGAGTTTGAGACCAGCCTGGGCTACAAAACTGAGCTCAAGGCCAGCCTGAACTGTACAGCGAGACCCTGTCTCAAAAAGACAAAAAAAAAAAAAAGTACTCAGACAAAGGACTTCTATCTAGAATTTATAAAGAACTAAAAAACATTAGGGTCCCAAAATTCAACGACCCAATCCAGAAATGGGCATCTGAGATGAACAAACATTTTTTTGAGGAAGAACTATGACAAGAGTGTAAATACATGGAGAAATGCTCCACATCACTAGCCATCCATGAAATGCAAATCAAAACAACACTTAGATACCATCTCACTCCAGAAAGAATGGCTATCATAAAGAAATCAAACAACAAATGATGGAGAGGCTGTAGGGAAAAAGGAACCCTTCTCCACTATTGGAATGCAGACTGGTGCAACCGTTATGGAAATCAGTGGGGAGACTCCTTAAAAAATTAGGACTGGAAATCCCATTCAATCCAGCTAACCCGCTACTGGGAATTTTCCCAGAAGCACTGAAAACATTGTATCATAGTAATGTTTGTCCACCTATGTTCATAACAGAACAATTTGTGATAGCCAAATCATGGAAACAACCAAATGCCCATCATCTGAAGACTGGTTGAAAAAGATGTGGTGTTTTTATACAAAGCAATATTATTCAGCTATAAAGAATCATACATTACAAGACTTCACATATAAGTGGATGTATCTTAAAAGATATTCTCCTAAGTGAAATAAACCAGACCTACATGTGTGAATATTGTATAGTCTCCCTAGTGTAAGAACACAAATGAAATAAAAAGTGAAAGGCATAACACAGCTGAATAGAAATCAAGAACTTAAGGATTAAACAACAGAGACAGCAAGCAGAAAAGTTAGGAAACTCGACAGGAAAAACTATGTACTTATGTACACAGGATGAATTAGACAATGGTCCTAAGATTCTCACTCAGAGTAGCAACATGTAAGACTAAAATCATGCTTGGAATGCTTGTCATTCTGATCTTCTAGATGTGTGCTGCTTGTAATGTAATTTCAATTATCATTATACTCTCAAGTAAATGTTTGTTTTGAAAGAAAATAAAACAGTAATTACACAGAAAAGGAGACAACAAAAAATGCCATAGGATTGACCTGCTACAATTTTGTGTATGTTTAGATTTCTAAATCTTCACCAGTTTTTAATTACATTTTATACAGATCTATTAGAATATCAATGATTGATGGAAAATACTTGTCCCATGTTCAGTCCGAGGCATTTAATATTTAGAAAGAGTGATGATAAGCTCAAGTACCTATGTAATAGAGTAGTAGTATCACTAAGCTTCTCTTCTGGAGGGTTAAGAACTTAAGTTTGCAGACCAAAAATTAGGGAAAAGAAGAGCTACAAAGATAGCCAATATTCTGACCCTAGCCCTTCAAGGTCAGTGAGGACTCAGGAAATAAGAGAACCTGTACTGTAACATCCTGTAACTCAGTGGTGCCCCAAATTTTCTGTTCAAGGAGATCATGGGGCCACAGAAGAAAGGGATCGATGATGTATACTGCCTATGGAGAGGCAGCTAGAGAGAGAACATCCTCTCAGGCTTTCACAGAAAGCAAACTGGTCAAGCAATGGCCATGACCCATCCAGATGGCCAACACTGACAAAAGTTCTATAAAATGCTGGACATGGTTTCAAGGTAAATCCTGAGGGGATTTGACTGATCTTATCTGATATGAAAATCGTATGTTTTGTTATATAGGTCTTGCTTTGACTTGGTCTTAACCACCCAGCAGAAAAGTTTAACCATGAGTGATTAGAAGTAAAGCCAGATTAGTATGCTGAGCTATAGGCTCAAGTCAACAGCTTCTGGCATTGCCAGTTCTGCCAATAACCCACTACTATTATGGATAATTGCTCTATGTATACAACTACTTTCTATTAGTTCAATGAGAAGAAATATTTGTACCAATAGTGTTTAGAAAAGTTATCATGTCTGCATTTTGTACTCTGAACAACTACTACAAAGACAACAATATGCATTGTATCAATTATTGTTGCTGTCCCACTAATGTGTTTTGAAACTGTTTCAATGTTATCTCTTATTAAAAGTAGTAAAAAAAAGAAAAAATAAAGGGTGAAGCCAGGCGTGGTGGCACACACCTGTAATCCCAGCACTCGGGAGGTTGAGGCAGGAGGATTGGTGTGAGTTCGAGACCAGCCTGGGCTACAAAAGTGAGCTCAAGGCCAGCTTGAACTGCATAGTGAAACCCTGCCTCAGGAAGACACCCCCCCCCCAAAAAAAAAGGGTGACTGGGTAGCTGGCTCTACAACTCTTAGCTGTATGATCTTGGGTCTTTCTTAGTCTCAGTCTGAGGAAAAGCATAAACATTAACTTTGTAGTTTACATAGAATTAAGTAAGAGAATGTGTCAAGTACTTCTCGTACAGTGTCACTGAATAAACTTTTTCACTATTAAATTCCAACTTGACCATGTTACCTCCACACTTTTGGAACTTTTAAAACATTTTCCTACAGACTTTAACATAAAACAAAAGTTACAACAAGGCATATAAAGTCTTTATTCAAGATTTGACTTAACTTTTTCTCCACCATTGGACTCCAAAACCACCCTGTTCAGACATCACTCACATGTATTATCTTATCTCTATTACAGTCTACAAATTATTTATAGACAGATACCCTAGTTATTGTTATACCCCTATTTTATACAACACCCAGAAAAGATTAAAAGCAGTAAGTATGCCTTCTTTCGAAATCCATTACTTACTTTACAGTGGGGATAATATTTGGCTGGGGCTTTAATAACCGCAAACGATACCACATACATCTTCCATATACTTTTCTGATATTCTTTAATCGAATTTGTTCTGTCAAGAAAAAAAATAAGTTAGACCACTTCTTAGCATGAAATTAAAATCAGAGCTATTATTATACTAATCATCATTACTATATTGATCTCTTACTAGAATATGAAATGATATCTATATGAATATCTCCAGAAAAATTTGTAAGACAAGTTAAGTTTTCTATCATTTACAACAAATGCTCTATTTGAGGGACTTTGTTTAACTACATTAGATAACTATTTTTCATATAAGACTTGACTTCTCTTTGAATATACATAGAAACCCATTTGAACTCAAACTATTTAGTTACATAATCAGTACTGAACAATTCTCTCCTATAAAAAAAACTAAAAAGTAAAAGAGTTAAAGTATAGTTTATTAAATAAGCTAAAATAAACATGGTAGCACATCCCTTCCCAGCACTCAGAAGACTGAGGCAGGAAGATCATCATGGGTCTGAGGCCAGCCTGGCCTACATGGAGAGCTCAAGATCAGCCTGAACTACATAGTAGGACCCCATCTCAATACTTTGCTATACACACAAAAAGAAAAACATAGATTTTTAAATATGCATTTAAAAAAGTTTGGTGGCCTATATCCTAGTACTTGGGAGGCTGAGGTTAGAGGATAACTAGGAGTTGAGGCCAGTCTGTGCTACAAAACCAGTTTAAGGCAGCTTGAACTACATAGCAAAATCCTGTCTCAAAAAGACAAAAAAGAAAACAAAAACAAACAAGAAGAAAACTGCATTTTATTAAGTTAACCTCTGTAAGTCTCCCATTTTCAATATAAATTTAAGGAAATATTTGATAAAGTTTCATAACAATGTTAAAGTCTCTCCATGAGCTAGAGAGCTTTATCTATCAAAGGAATGACATCCTTCTAATATCCCCAGGCAGGTAGCAAATACAGTTTTCAACAAGTGCAGCCTTTCAGAATTTGTACTTGTACCATGTGTACCACTCTTCCAAGCATGAAATTAAATCTCAACTCTTTAGTAGGATAACACAGAAATAAATCAGTATTATAGGATATGGCTCATATATTGTCAGTGTATCATTTAGATTGCCGACACAACTAAATACCAATGGGATATATTCCACATCTCTGTAAAAGACTTCAATTTATAATAAATACCATGAAGTCCTTCCAGACAGTTGTTTTTTCTTAAGGAAACATTTAGAAGTATATAAATAAATTCCAAATTGTAAGTCAATTCTGTGATTTAAAAAACAATACAGGGGAAGAATAGTAGCATGCCTATATTTCTAGCTACTTGGAAGGCTGAGACAGGAGGATCCCAAATTCAAGACCAACATAGGGAATTTAGTGAGACCCTGTCTCAAACTAAAAGGAAGCTAGGAGTTTTGCTCAGTGGTAGACTACTTATCCAATACAGAAAGCTTTACATTCAATCCATAGTACCAAAACCAATAATAAAATAACACAAAACGTGTACCATGATCATGATGCATGATTACTGTGAGCAGCTACACTTTAGTGAAGCCACAGAGACAGTCTAGGTCTGGGGAAGGTTACTATGGTTATACATCATAAACTATGCAATGTCCTCGGTACAGGTAACACCTATCTATATCAGACATCTGCCAGGTTGTAATACAACTGAATAAACTCTTAGTACCACATTTATAGAATGCAAGAACACACACAAAAAAATGAACGAATGTTGCCCAGAGGTGAGGTCTTCAAATTTGTTTGCCTGAGTACAACAGAAGAAAAATCATGTACCTTCTTGCAGATTTCTCATTTGACCTCTACAATTTTTCAATGTAATTTAAGAGTTAGAAAGGTAATTTCGCCGGGCGTGGTGGCGCACGCCTGTAATCCCAGCACTCAGGAGGCTGAGGCAGGAGGATCGGTGTGAGTTCGAGACCAGCCTGGGCTACAAAAGTGAGCTCAAAGCCAGCCTGAACTGCATAGTGAGACCCTGTCTCAAAAAGACAAAAAAAAAAAAAAAAAAGAAAGGTAATTTCTTACATAAAGCTGTCATTTAAAAAATAATATAGTTCCATTACTTTTCAGTGAATCTATTGAGCTCCAAAGATGAAAGCATTTTTCATACCTACCATCGCCCACTTACAAAAACTGACAAACTATTCTAATTTCTTCACATAATTTTATTCTAATGCAATGTATTTCTTACTCTGGTAAGTCAAGTCTCATAGTACCAAAATATACTTCTTAAAATTATTTTTGTTTCCTGTTGTTATGGTTTTTCTTAATTTTAAGAATATTCAGAAAATAAAAAACAAGAACAAAACCAAACCAAAACAAAAAGAATATTCAGAAAGGATGAAAGAATATTCAATAAATAATACCCACCAAGTTCACTACTTGTTAGCACTTCATAGCTCTTGGCTATTTTTCTATTTCCTTTTTTCCTTTTTAATCTCAGCTATCTTGGGGTAAGACTCAGACATCAATACACTTCATCTCTGAATGCTTTGGCAAATAGCACCAAAAAACACTGATGAATAAGTCTATCATAATAATGTTTAACATCCATAACGTTTTACACATTAAATTTTGTGGCACCATATTTTTGGTGTTACCAAGATAACATAAGTATTACAAATTGATAAAATTATCAAAATAATTTATGAAATGTTTTATTTTTCACTTATAAGCAACTAATTAATATCCTAAATGGTTAGGAACCTTTGTTTTATTTTTTTTTCTTTTAAAACCAAGCATTTATTTTGAGTGATTGCTGCAATTCTCAAGATGAACTGGATGCTGCAACAGCTGCTCTCTCGGGTTTAGGTGTCATTCCTTCACGGAATCCATGCCTGAATCTGCGATATACAATTTTTAGGTGCCTCATTTGACCAGTTCCAGTGGTATTTCGTCTTTTAGCTTTTGCACTCCAGTTATACTTTCTCTTGCGCTTGGCGGGATAGCCACATTTGCCACAAGTCGACTTCTGGAGGTGGTATGCCTTAGAGCCACAGCGGCGGCACAACGTGTGTGTCTTATTACGACGCTTTCCAAAGGATGACGTTCCCTTTGTCATCTCGCTTGTGCCACCGAGACCCAAGAGGAGGAACCTTTGTTTTAAATAAAAAGTATACAATCAAGAATACAGCTCAATGTTTGGTAGAACAGCTTTATCTTTAAAATATTTTACCAAAACTTGAGGTTGTGATTACTCACCAAACTTATAGGAAATATAAACTGGGTAATCTAGTTGGCAAAAGCAGTCCTCATTGTTATTTTTTTTAAGAATTTTTTATTTTATTTATTTATTTATTTATTTTCTTATTTCAGAGCCCTTGTTTGTTTATTCACTCATTTTCATGGCCAGCTCAGCCCGCCCCGAGGGCAGGGCTGGCGCAGCATGTGGTGCCGGGGATCAAACTGCGGTCCCTGAAGCCGCCCAAGCTTCCCCAAGCAGGCGCTTTAGACCACTGAGCCATCCCGCCGGGCCCAGTCCTCATTGTTAAATCAATCCCAGAAATCAAAAAGTCTAAGCCAAGCATAGTGGTACACACCTATAATCCCAGTACTCTGGAGGCTTAATTAAGCAGGAAGACAGCTATGAGTTTGAAGACAGCCAGCACTATAAAGTGAGATGAAAGCTAGCCTGAACTACACAGTGAGTACCTGTCTTAAAAAAAAAAAAAAAAAAAAAAGAACTAATACATGTACTCCATTTTTTAGTCTACTGATACATGTTTTTATACTACAGTGACTATAAAAAACCACTGAAAATATATTTTAAATACACTTTGATGTAGTTTACTAAACTAAAGAAAGCCAATTTCCTTAGGCAAGAATAAACTGATTCTTAAAATTATTTTTAAATCTCTAAAGTGTCTAAGAAATAAGAATCCAGAGATCCTAAAAAATAAAAATAAAAAAGAGATACCAGTTTTCTAGCTACTGGTATTACCAGATGAACTGTATTACCTCACTGTGGTTAGGAATAGTAGCTTACCAACTGGTATTTTATTCACTTTTTTAAAAAAAGAAAAACTGGTTTTACTGTAATAATGATTTATTTTTCAAAATGTTTAAATAGGAAAGCCATTAAAATAATTTGAAAGTAAAATATTGAGAATCATTCTCTATGCCACCAAAAATATAACTTATCCAGTCATCCTACTCACAACATAGAAAAGAAACTAAAGACTCTATTACGCTCCTATGCTCCTGAACAATTAGCTTTGTACATCATTACTCAGTGCATATAATCACAGATCACCTAATTTGGAAGCACTACAGAAATCTGGACCATCCACTAACCTCCTCCTAAGCATACTCTGACAATGGAGACAGAAAGTCAGAAATCAATTGAAAACGCTCTCCAATTAACTTTTTTTTTCTTTTGAGGTCCTCCTATATATTACAGAACGTTTAGCAGCATCATGGTGTCTGTTTCATTAATGCCAAAATTACAAACTCAGAGGAGACAAAAGTAAGGAGGAGGGGGGACCTCTAGACACTGCCAAATGTTTCTTGGGAGACAAACCTGCCTCTGATTCAATCAATCCCCTTCTCTCCTTCCTCACTTTCCCCGTCTCCGTTCTCTGTTATAGAAGGCATTTCAAAATCAAGGTCAATGATACGACCTAAGATCAAGAACACAGGGGAAAGAAATGTTGAGAGAGTAAATGGAGATAAAAAAGACAAACTCTCCTATAACTATAGTTCAGGGAAAAAAAAGTACTTACAGAAAAACAGGGAAGGAAATGAAGGCAGTTTTGTAATTTATTATAAAAGGCTAAAAAATCTAAACAACAAAAAAGCTTAGAAAAGACAGCCCAAAACAAGACCAATTAATGCTTGTTTGGCACTCCTGGTGTTATCTGAAGGCAAAATAAGTAACTTAATCAATGAATTAACATATTACATAATTATCCTTAGAAAGGTGTGTCACAATTATTAAGCTGTCATTGTAGGCAAGTTTTGGAAGGACTACTTTAAAAACACAAATATTTACTTACTTTTAAGAGTATAAATTTCAAAAATATACCTATAGGATGACTAAAATACCTACTACACAATCCTAAACTGATGCTTTGGAAGAAAATTTCCAGGGACAGTATCATAATTTAAAACCAAAAGCACTAGGTTCCAAATAAGTACAAATGAAACACATATTGTAGAAATCTGTTGGATGATGCAAAAAGTACGGTAGCTTTGTTGAGACCAGTGTAATGATATGCACCCATAATTCCAACTAATGAGGGAGAGGCACAAAGTTCCTGTTCCAAAACAAGTGCATGGGGTTGGGGGTGCTGCTAATGACTTTTAGTGACTTACAGCAAACACAATTAAGGTCAAATACAGGAGGAATTTAAAAGTACTCTGTTTCCTGCAATAAGGGAATAAAACAAGTAATATACTTCACAATATGTGACTCCAAATATGCAAATTTATAAAGCAAAAATTTTAAAACGATAGGACTTCACCTAAAATAAACATAACATTGCTACTTCACTGATTTTTACTTATCATGGGGGTATCAGGAACATAACTTGCACAATAAGTGAGGGATCACTCTATTAGCATATGGAGTTGGTCAAAGTTTTTTTTTTTTAATTGGTGGGACTGGTGTTTGAACTCATGACCCTGCACTTACCAGGCAGGAACTTGTACCACAGAGCTATCCCTAGCCCCTGGAGTTGGTCAAAGTAAAAATTTTAAACATTAACTGCTATCTTCAAAAAACTAATAGAAATTAATAGCACAATTATCTTTTGCTATCCTGTGTATACACTAACATGGTTTCTTTTCCCCTTCCTTTCTCCTTTCTCCATTTCCTCATCACAATTGTTTATGCCTTATGTTTCTCTTTTCCTTTTACAACATCTATTGTACATTTCAGATTTTATTTTTTCTTTCACATTTTTACATGACAGACAATAATGTTTACCTGTGGGTCTGATTTATTTCACTTACAAGTATAGCCTCTAGTTGCATCCACTTACCTATAAAAGTCTTAAGCTTATCTTTATAGTTGAATAATACTCTTTAAATTAAGAAAATAAAAAGTAAAAAGGATAATAAGGAAAAAAACTGAGGTTCCATAAAGGAAGTGTTAATTACTTGATCAATCTTGCATGCCTATATCTGATAATCTGAGCAACAAACTTGATAACAATAAAGCTTTCAGCCAGAAGTACCATCTTCCAGTTACTTGCTAAAATGACTAACCCAAAGGGCAAGAGGAGGGGAATGCTGTGTGTGTTCTTCAGGCCTTTTAGAGAACATGGGGTGGTTACTTTGGCCATACACATGTGAATCTATAAAAAGGGTTATATTGTAGACATCAAAGGAATGGGTACTGTGCAAAAAGGACTGCCTCACAAATGTCACCATGGCAAAATGGGAAGAGTCTATAACATTACCCAGCATGCTGTTGGCACTGTTGTAAACAAGCAAGTTAAAGGCAAGATACTTGCCAAGAGGATTAATGTGCGTATTGAGCATAATAAACACTCAAAAAATCATGATAGCTTCCTGAAATGTGTCAAGGAAAATGATGAGAAAAAGAAGGAAACTAAAAAGAAAAGTACCTGGGTTCAATTGAAGCGCCAGCCTGCCCCTCCCAGAGAAGTACACTTTATGAGGACCAATGGGAAGGAACCTGAGTTGTTGAAACCTATTCCCTATGAATTCATGGCATAAACTTGAGATTTTGCTCTGCCATTCAGCACCCAATTGGCAGCTTCTAGGTCCTACATAAAAATAAAATTATCCTGTGTTGTAAGGATGGTTTTGTTAGTTGAACAGGTATATGGCACCTTCTTACCTCAGAAATATTTGCAGCAGATTTTCGCTGTACCTATTAACTGTGTCTAGTCTTTATCTTTACTCTTCAGTGTTTTTCTTTTTTTGTGTGTGTACACATGTAATTTTATTGTAACAAAGCAACCTGTACACTTTGAACGTTTAAAACTGCGCATCACCTTTTCCTTTCCAGTGAAAACGAAAAAAGAATTTAAAAATAAACCAACAAAATTACAATAGAGAATGTCAATTCCAAATAGGAACCTACAGGTTCTGTTGATTCTCCCATTGAGTGGCAGGGCTCAAGTCATCATTAGGAGAGAATTTTATTTTAAAAGCGTCATCTTAAACTGCAAGGATGTCTGTTAACATCACAATTAAACATGCCAAAGGAGAGGCCATGTTGTCAAATGCCCACTTAACCCACCCAAACATCTCAAACCCACCTGTTGCTGACCTTCTGTACCCCATTTTTAAAATTTTTTTTAAATTTTTTTTTAAACAAGAGAGAGTAGACAGGTACATGTTGGAAAATGCTAACTGTCCATATTCACATAGAGACACAGTGTAATCTCTGAGCCCAATATACAGAGAGAGGAGGAAGAAAGCTAGAATTCTGTGCACTACTACACAAGGGCCAAGTGCCCTCCAGCTTCCAGTAGAGTGAAGAGCACGGAGAGTTTTATTTTTTCCCATAGAGTACGGTGGTGTTGATTCCAAAAAGTTTATGGAGACAGGAGGGGACCGAAATAAGAACAGAAGGCTGTGGAGATCCTTGTCCCATTGTATTCTGAAAGGTTTCTTCCCACAAAGTAAGTCAAGAACCATGGTGTTTGAGAAGAACGATCTCAAGAACAGGCGCGACTGAGCACAAGGGGGGAAAAAGACTGCAACTTGCTCCCAGGGACTGGAGAAAATAAAAATAAAAAAAGGAAGACAAGTAGGTTGGAATCCATCAGTATTCAGTTAGTCATCTTCTACTTCGTCCTCCTCGCCCTGCTCGCCTTCCTCATCATCCTCATCCTCATCACCCTCCTCGTCGATGTCCTCCAGCCCTTCCTCCTCCTCCTCACCGTCATCATCCTCTTCCCCCTCGGCTGTCTTCATCATCCATGTCAGGAACCAGGTAGCACTGCAGTGGGTTGGGCCAGATGTTGTCCTTGATGACCTCTCCTAGCTCATCTGCAACTGCATCTGAGTGATCAGTGAACCAGGTAAAGAAGCTCTCAGGCTCTTCATGCTGCCTCTTCCTACTGTCTTTGTTCTGACTTGAACGTTTGACTTGAACGTTTCATCAAATCCTTTCCAGATTTCCATTTGATTTCAGTAGACTTTGAAGATGGATCACCACTCTCATTCAGATGAAATTCTTTAGAGAGAACTTCATTTTCGAAGTAAGGATTTTCATCAAAATAAAAATCTATTCTGTAACCTGATTTGATATCTTCAAATTCTGTCACTTCAACTCTGGTCAAATAATGCAAAGCTTCCTCATCTTCCTCCCCAAGCAATGCAGACACTTGTGGATGGTTAACAAATGTTGTTACCCAAAAATTTGGGCCTGGCGCTTGGGAGCCATGACACGGCAGGGCCAGCTCCAGGCCCGGGGTCACCTGCTGCTGCAGGAAGCTGCTCGGGAGCCTTCAGTGTTTTTCTTGCTGAAAGATATTGCTGAGGTACTGTGCAGGTGTATACCCAAATATTCAAATATTTATAAAATATTTACATTGGCTCAAAGATCCTGTAAATCACCATGGGGAAAAGATGTATCAAAAATAAATGGATGCAAATCAAAACAACACTTAGATACCACCTCACCCCAGTAAGGATGGCTATCATAAAGAAGTCAACCAGCAACAAATGCTGGAGAGGCTGTGGGGAAAAAGGAACCCTTCTCCACTGCTGGTGGGAATGCAGATTGGTGCAACCATTATGGAAAGCAGTGTTCATGGAGGATCCTTACAAAACTAGAATTGGAAGTTCCGTTCAATCCAGCTATCCCCCTACTGGGAATTTTCCCAGAAGAACTGAAAACTTCATACCATAGCGATATCTGTGCACCTATGTTTATAGCAGCCCAATTTGTAATAGCCAAATCTTGGAAACAACCAAAATGTCCATCATTTGAAGAATGGTTAAAAAAAAATG
>PVJA010025159.1:8644-31201 GCA_004027025.1 Myocastor coypus
AAAAAAAAAAAAAAAAAAAAAAAAAAAAAAAAAAAAAAAAAAAAAAAAAAAAAAAAAAAAAAAAAAAAAAAAAAAAAAAAAAAAAAAAAAAAAAAAAAAAAAAAAAAAAAAAAAAAAAAAAAAAAAAAAACCTTCTTTAACCATTCATCAATTTTTCTTTATTTGTGTATTTAGTACAGGGTCTAACTAAGCAGATTGGACTCGTGATGATCCTCCTGTTTTGTCTCCCCAATGCTGGGATTACTGGTGTGAGCCACCACATTTGGACTCTGTCACCAACACAGAGCCCCAGAGGCAGGGCTGGTGTGGCATGCTAGACCCCAGGGATCAAACCCTAGCCCCTGTGCTTGCCAAAGTTGGTGCTTATTCCACTGAGCTGTCTTGTTGGCCCTTGCCATTCATCAACCAAAAAGGGGAATAGCTAGGTCAAATGAAACTTCTAGCCCCAGTTCTTTGAGGAATCTCCACACTGATTTCCAAACTGGTTGCACCAATTTATACTCCTACCAACAATACATTTACTATTGATTTTCTAGATAACAGTTATTCTTTCTGAGATGGATGGAATTTCAGTATTGTTTTAATTTGCATCTCTCTGAATGATCAGTGATACTGAATATTTTTTCTATGTTTATTTGCCATTTCTACTTTTTCATTTAAGATGTATCTATTCATCTCAGATGCCCATAATTGGACAAGGTCTTTAAATTTGGAGGTAATCTGACTTTCTTTTTAAGTTCTTTATTTAGTTTAGATAAGAGTTCAAAAATTATTTTAAAAGTTTTGTTATTATTTATAATAGCAGAAAGGGAAGAGAGGAAACACCTAAATGTTCAAATCAGAAAAGTGACTAAGATTTGGCAATCACTTGACAAAAAATTTTGTAGGTGTTAAGTTCTTACAAAGACTAAAGAGTAAATGAGAAAATGGAGAATTTATAACGTTATCAAGTAAAACATGGCAACAAAACTATACTCATGGAATAATCATAAGTATGCAAAAACTGTAAACAAAAACAAAATAAGCATCCCCATGGGTGAAATGAGCTTCCCAAAACTTTGCCAATGTCCCTCCTCCTCAGTATTTCAGAATGTGGCTGTTATTTGGAAATAGAATCTTTATGGAGATAATTAATTAAAATGAGGTTAGTAGGGTAGACCTAATCCAATATACTGTGTCTTTATAAGAAGAGGATCTTTATGCAAAGGGCTAGACAAAAAAAAAAAAAAAAATAGAAGATGGCCATCTGTTTACCAGGATAAGAGGTCTCATAAGAAAACATTGCCAACATCATGGCCTTAGACCTTTAATCTCCAGAACTGTGAAGAAATACATTTCTGTTGTTAAAATCACCAAGTTTGGAGTGGTTGTTATGACATTCCTAACGAAATCCCTAAAAATTATCATAGAAAAAAAAAGACACAAGTAAATACAGCATATATAAACAACTAGTTATCTTATATAGTAGTACTAGGATTCTCCTTTTAACTTTACATAAATTCAAATATATATTCTGTGGAGAAAATGTTATTCATGTATCAAGAATATATTTTCCTTGTTTGGATATTTAGATTATCACTAAATACCACTTTCTTACTAGTAATCACTCATTAGGTCTTTAGTTCTTTTCTTATCCTGCCCAGAGTCCCATGGTCTCTCATTAAAATCACTCCACAGTGAACATTTTTAATTCTCTCACATCTTCTGGAAATTGAACTTAGGATCTTGCACTTGCCATGTAGGTCTCTGTATCACTTAGCTATATTGCCAGCCTTTCCAATGTTTATTAAAGGAAAAATCTTTAATGCAGGGTTCAATTAGAAACAGAAATAAGCATAGGAATGCTTCCACTCATTTCACAAAGGTAGACTTGATCATAGTGTTATATTGTCACTGTACAGTGTAGCAGCAGGAACTCAATGTTGAGTGAATAGGTTAATCTGCTCACATATTCTTTCTGACTTCTCTTACTGTGGATGAAGTGTCTAATTTTATCTCCATGTTTGCTCAATTTCCATCATATTTATCCTCTCAAAGGCTGTTATGGTTTGTGTCTAGATGTTCCACCAAAGCCTCAAGCAGTCATAGGGCTGGCTTCTAGATTTTTAAAAGTAACTCATGGTCCAACGCTGGCATGATAGCTGTGAGTGCTGCTACACCCACCTGGGGCAGGCAGCATGCATAAATACAAGGCACAGAGAGAGAGAGGGCTGCTCTTGGATGATCCTTCCTTTTTGCTCTTGCTACTTTTGCTGCTTTCCAGTACCACGAGCTGCTGTCCTTTGCCATGTGCCACTCTGCCTCGGAGCCAGCCAAGGACTGAAACTTTTATAAACTATAAGTGAAATACACCTTTCCTTTCTTAATTCTAGGCATCAGGTATTTTGTCTCAGAAATGTGAGAAGATCAGGCAAAATAAGGGATTTACATATATCCCTTCAAATAGGTCATCGACACTAGCATTCTTTTTGTCTTTTTGAGATAGGATCTCTGTATGCAGTTCAGGCAGGCCTTGAGCTCACTTTTTGTAGCCCAGGCTGGTCTCAAGACCTCCTGCCTCAGCCTCCCATGTGCTGGGATTATAGACGTGTGCCACCACACCCTGCCTGACACTAGCATTCTTACTGTTCATTATTTCCAACCAAAAATATAATCTTTAAAACACTTCTATGCTTTGCTGACTTATTTCTCCTTTTATATTATTCCATTTCTCTGTTCTCCTTCACAGGAAAATTTAAAGGGTATGTCCTCGTTTGGGGCTTTGCAATGGAACAATACAACACAGGACACATTTTATAAGATTATTTTATAATGAATCATCCAAAGAATCATATACAAAGAGTACAGGAAATGTGTCCACACACTAAGGCCCAAAGACTCCAGGTGAGGGCCTGGATCCCATGATAATGTTTTTCAGGAGTCCAGCTGAAGATCTAGAGCTCATAACAATGCCCCTAACAAGTCCAACCTGAGGCCTAGAGCTATGATAAGGTCTCATGCAGGCCCACTTCATGGGTCAGTGCTAGGAAGGTCAAAAGTTCAGTGGTGAAAGCTTCAAAGTGTGCCAGCAGGATGAAGGATCTGTGCCAGCAGGCTAAGGGATCTGAAATGGATCCAGGAAGCAATGCTCAGGGTAAGAATCAGAGCTCACCTGAAAAGTATCACAGCCACCCGCAGGAACATTGAGGTCTTGAGCTCCTCTGCCTATAAGGAAACCAAGTTCCCTTCAGGAAAGCCCACTTGACAAGCTTCTCCAGAAGACTGAGCTGAGCACCACCTTCTACTCCGGATCAAGGAAGTGATACTCAAGATGAGGGCCAGAGCTTCCCCAAAGTAAACCACAGCTATCCTCAGCGACAATGAGGTCATGAGTTCCTCTGATGAGAACAGCCAAGTGTATGAGCAAGTCAGCATGACAAGGTTCTCCAGCAGAATAACTCAAGAGAAGCAGCAGCTTTCAACACCATCTATCAACTCCAAACAGCCTCCAAAACAGCTTCCCTAACAGCTTCTCTTCTTCTCTAGTTCTGCCTCTTATGCAGCTGGCAACAATCCCTCAGGTGAGCCTCCCACACACAGCACTATGCTAGTCCTCTTCAGCTGAGTTTTACAAGTTGACCACCAGTTGTGAATCCACCAAAGTTTGTGTATGGTAATTGCCTTCTAACTTTCTCACATTATTTCCTCATTCAAACAGTTTTTCTTGCTCACTTTTCTATGCAGATTACTCCAAAATTCAATTTTCTAGGACGGCTTCTTGGAATTTCCTAATCACATATGCAACTACTTAGGTCATCTCTCCATGGTTATATTTCAGACTCAACATGGCTAAAGCAGAATGCCAATCTTAGCCAACCTGTTCTTTTGTCTTCTCCATCTCAGTAAAAAGTATTTGTATCACATAGTTTAAATGTTTAAGCAGGGCCACCCACTCCGAGACCCCCCCCCCCATCCGTCTCTCGGACAGGAGCTTTCTTTCCCTCAATAAATCTATTCTGCTCATTAAAAAAAATTTAAAAATAAAAATAAAAAAAATAAATGTTTAAGCAACTCAGCAGGAGGCCAGGGTTTCACTTTGGAAATATCCTCATCCTGTGTAAAAGGTGGTTCAGGGAGATGGTGTAATTCACTCACCTGAGGGTGGGGGTGGGAGTGGGGGTGTGGGTGCAGCCTGACTACAATATAAAGGAGGAAAAAAGGCTTGCTTCTCCCCTGCCCCTTTTTGTGCACTTGCTGTCTTTTGTGTCTTCAACTGTTTCCCCTCACAATGCCACTCTGCCTTGGAGTCAGCTGATTATGGACCAAAAGAGTGAATTAAATAAACCTTTCTTTCATTAATTGGGACCATTGGGTATTTTGTCCTAGCAACAAGGGAAAACTAAATAAAACAGATAAATACTTCTGTGCTAGCTTAGCTTATATTCTGTTGATATAGTTTACCACAGATATAACAAAATCTTTTGATTGAGGGCATTTGTATAAGCATTTATTGCAAGGAAATGGATATCAGAGATCTCTTGGTAATGAAAATTATCCTGTAAAGGATGGGTTATTTAACCTTGAAAATGTCCAAGCAGAAATAAAGAATGGATGACCATTTCCCAACAAAGCTGTCAAAAGTTCTCCAAGCTGAAAGGGATCTCATGGGTTGGAAAGGGAGTTAACTAGGCGAACCTCTAAAGTCCTATTAAACCTTTGAATTCTGTTTCACTAAGCAGCAAAAATACCATGGGACTAAGACAACAGTAATGTGTATTGTGGGAATGTATTTGTGTTTGAATATATGTCTACTCTGATTATGAACTATTTATCAGCATGGATTATGTAGTAACACCTTTGAATCTCATATTCAGGTAAATAAAATAAGTGAAGGAAGGAATGCAAAAGCAGTGGGTCACTTCCTATGTGATGTTGTTCAATTTGACCTTTATATCCTATTTCCAACATACTGTTTTCAAAGTAATTCTCTTAAAGTTTACATTTCCTTATTGAAATTACCATAATCCAAGCTTTAAACAAAAATACACTAATCGTACTCATACATTCCAGACCTGTGTTATGTCATGAGGATTCATGAAATAACAAAGCATTCTCGTCAGTCTAGAAGGAAAAAGACATACATAAAGCTGATGAAGTATTATAGGTGTTATGTGAAAAGTGATGAGGCTCAGAAGAAAGAAGTGAAGGGAAGAGCCAGATCTATCTGGGAAGAGGGTAGAAAGAGTTCAGTGTTTAAGAGAAAAGATAACATTTCAGTTGAGTACTGGGGACTTTAGGATGACGTAATACGAAGCTATCTCATGAAAAGGGCATAATGCAAAGAAAAAGTGACGAAGCTTTCATTACATAGAGCTGCTCAGACCAATCCTCGACAACTGCACTGTGAAAACACTGAGCACTTGAAATGTGGCTAAAGTGATTAAAGGAAGTGAGCAGTTAATTTTGCTTAATTTTAATTAAATTTTTAAAACCTAGAGTTTCTGGGTAAACTCTGACATGCTTGGAATAATACTAGTCTGTGAATCTATTTTTTGAACTGTAAATTTCTGAAATATAAATATAGATCAAGTACCTCTAGTAACAGCTGGTATCTGAATTAAGATGTACTAAGTATAAAACACATACCAAATTTCAAATCTCTTTTTCATCATAAAAATTTTACTGGTCACTTATAAAAACAGTATTTTAGATAAGGTAAATAACTATATATTACTAAATAAAATTGACTTCCCTATTGTGACTACTATAAAATTTTAAATTATATAATTTATAGGGTTTGCATTAATTTTTATAGGACAGTGTCACGTTGGGCAAGTGCAGTTCGCTGTGGCACAAGAAAAAGGAAGAAGGCAGAGCCTGGAAAGAGAAATGGTCAATATCAGTAGTCCTTCTTTTTACTGTAATGGAGCAAGAAGAAGCAAAAGAACAGAGAGGTAAGAGACAAATGAGAGAAAATGTTAATATAAATACTGAATATACCCTTTTATTTCATGTAGTTAGGTTATTCAGCTTCCCTAGAAATTGAGAGTCTTGGGTACTTCAGATATTTAGGCAGAACAACACAGTATCTTTCTGAGAAAATATCTTGACTTTAGTGTGAAGCAGAAGAATAAAGCTTGACTTAGTCCCAGAATAGAAAAAATATCCCAAATCAGTTAATACTGAGCAAAGGACAACAAAAGGCAAGATATTTAAACTAGAAAAAGTTAAACATCATATTATAGCAATACACGCATAGCAATATTTATAACAGTACAATTAATAATAGTTAAATACTAGAAGCAGTCTATATATTCATCAACAGATGAATGAAGAAATGTGGGATCTACACATAATAGAATGTTCTCAGCTATCAAATCTGAGACATTTGTAGGAAAATAGATGTGTCTTGAAAACATAATGTTAAGTGAAATATACCAGGCAGGTAAGACTAAATACCTGATAGTTTCTCTCACTGGAGTTATCTACAGTACAAATAAAAAGCAAAATCAGACTGAAAAAAGGAAATAGAGCTCTTTTGTGAACAGAGGTTGGGTGAGCAGAAAGGGAAGGTGATGTAAAAATATTTAAGACATGCTATATGTATGTGCCAACTACCCACAATGAATATAACCTTTATGAAGTAAAAAATACCAGTAACAATAACATTGAAAATGAGAAGGAGTAGCTGGGCGTGGTGGCGCACGCCTGTAATCCCAGCACTTGGGAGTCTGAGGCAGGAGGGTCAGTGTGAGTTAGAGACCAATCTGGGCTACAAAAGTGAGCCTGAACTGCATAGTGAGACCCTGTCTCAAAAAGAAAAAAAAAAAAAAAAAAGAAAAGAAAATGAGAAGGAGAACGTGAGGGAGGGAAGAATGTGTGGGGAGCAAGGAGATAAAAAATATTTCCAAAGAGGAATATAAATATCAGGTACCATAAACATGTACTAATAAATAAAACAATTCAGGGAAACATGCTTAAATGCAAAGAGATTTTCTACAGATTTCTTAGTGTTCATAAAATCAAATTTGACTTAGAATCTAAGCCTAAAAATTTTGTTTATAATACATTCAATTAATACTATTAAAAAGCCACTATAAAAATGGCAAGAATGAGTAGCTTCCAGAGATGACTATAAATTTTAGTGACACTTAAAATGACATAAAATATCTAGTATGCTATGACTGACACAGAGAAAAAAGTACATTAAATAATAAGTTTTTCTTATTTTTAATGTGGCCAAACTATTAGAGAAATATTTATAGGTATTTAAAAAGTAAAACGTTCCTTTCACTTTTAAAAGGATGTCCACTATCACCACTTCTATTCAATATAGTTCTTCAAACATTAGTCAGAGCAATCAGATAAGAGAGAGAAATAAAAGGAAGGATGAGAAAAGAAGAAGTCAACATATCATTATTTGCAGATGACATGATACTCCCAATAAAAGACCCTCAAAACTCCAAAACCAGATTTCTAGATTTAATAAGCAAATTTAGGAGCATACCTGGATAGAAATTCAACACTGAAAAAATCAGAATTCCTATACACAAATAAGGAACCCACTCAGAAAGAAATTAGGGCTACAATATTCTCAAAAGCATGGCGGGGGGGGGGGGAGAAATACTTAAGAATTAATCTAACAAAAGCAAAAGATCTATATAGTGAAAATTACTGTCCTTTGTAAAAGGAAACTGAAAAGTCCCCCCCCCCCTTTTTTTTTGTAGGACCAAGGGGCTCGAACTTGGGAGCTTGCACTTGCCAGGCAGGCACTTACGCCATGGAGCTATCTCCCTGGCCCAGGAGACTGAAGAGAATATGAGAAAAATGCAAAGATATTCCTTACTTATGTATGGGAAGAACCAACATTGTGACAATGGCCATACTCCCAAAACCATTATACAGAATTAATGCAATCCCAATAAAATATAATTAGCACACCTCACAGATCTAGAGAAAACATTCATAAATTTCATTTGGAAACACAAGAGGCCTAGAATAGCAAAGGCAATCCTGGCCAACAAAGGCCAGAAAGGAGGCATCACAATCTGGCTTGAAAATTACACTATCAAGTTACCATGATAAAATCAACATGGTACTGGCAAAAAAAAAAAAAAAAAAAAAAAAAAAAAAAAAAAAAAAAAAAAAAAAAAAAAAAAAAAAAAAAAAAAAAAAAAAAAAAAAAAAAAACAGACCCGAGGATCAGTGGAAGAGATTAGAAGATGCCTATACAACTACAAAAACACTCAGCCTCCTCATCTTACTCCAAGGGGCCAAATATGTTACCTGAAAAAAATAACCTCTTTAATGGTGCTGGAAAAACTGGATCTTCACATGATAAAGACTAAAACTTGAGTCATGTCTATCACTTTGCACTAAACCAAAGTCAAAATAGATTAAAGATTTAAATATTAAAACAGAAACACTAAATCTATTGGAAGACAAAGAAGGCACAAATCTTGAAAACTGTGGTAGGCAGACAGTTCGTGAACAGAATTGAAACTGCACAAAAAGTACTTCTAAGAAAAAAAAATTGAGATCTCTATTAAAAAGGCTCTGCTCAACAAAACAAATCACCAGAAAAGTGAGAAATCCCACATAGTAGGAAAAAATATACCCAACTATCCCTCAGATAAAGGATTTCTATGTAGAACATATAAAGAACTGAAAAAGATCAGACCCGCAAACTCAAAGACCTAACCCAAAACATAGGCACCTGAAATATTCACTTCTCAAATGAAATATAAATGGCAAATATATTTTCAAAAGTTCAACATCATTGGTCATTTGAGAAATGCAAATTAAAACACTGAGATTTTATCTCACATTAGAAAGAATTGCTAAAATCAAGAAATCAACCAGTAACAAATACTGGCAGGGTTGTGGGGAAAAAGGAATTCTTTTCCACTGTTGGTGGGAGTGGAAATCAGTGTGGAGATTCTTCAGAAAACTAGGATTAGAGGTCTTATTTGATCCAGCTATTCTCCTTGTAGGTATTTTCATTGGAGAATTAAAAACATAATTGGTTAACTTGTATTATCATGGGCTCTAGGCCTCCAGTTGGACTTGTGGGAAGCATTGTTATAGGTTCTTATATCTTCAACTGGACTCATGTAGGATATCAGGATCCAGGCCCTCAGCTGGATTCGTTGGTACTTATTGTGCGGACAGACTTCCTGCACTCTATTTGTGATTCTTTAAGTATATCATTGCAAAATAATCTTATGAAATGTGTCCTGTATTACACTGTTCATCTTGCAAAAACCCCAAACCATGACATACAATATATGTGCACTGATGTTTTTTTTTTTTTTTTTTTTTTTAATTTTATGTATTTGGAACAGGGTTTTACTATATAGCTGACTCACAATGATCCTGTTTTAGCCTCCCCAGTGCTGGGATTACAGGTGTGCACCACCACATCTGGTGGCCAGCTCAGCACACCCATGATGAAGCTGGCATGGAATATGGTACTGGGGATCGAAACTGGGTCCTTGCACTTGACTAGGCAAGCACTTAAATCTCTGAGGTATCTCCATGGCCGACCCATGTTTACAGCAGCACAATTTATAATAGCTAAATCTTGGAAACAATCCAAATGACCATCAACCAATCAATTAATAAAAAAAGATGTGGTATTTTTATGTGCTGGAGTGCTACTCAGCTATACAGAAGGATAACCTCAAGGCTTTTACAGGCAAATGGGTACAACTTGAGATCATGCTTATAAGTGAAATAAATTAGAATTACGTATGTAAACATTGTATGGTCTCCCTAGTATAAGAAACTTAAAAATGTAAGTATGATCCAAAAATACATAGATATTGAGAAAGGGGAAGAAACTGCTCAAAAAGAAACAATTTGGATGGAGCAAAGGGGAAAAGAAGGAAAAAAAAATATATATATATATATATGGATAAGAGAGCTAACATGAAAATTATACTGCTAATTTCTTTTTTTTTTTAATTTAGGACAGTGTCTAGCTGGTCTACAGGGTCTCATTACATAGATCAGAGTTGAAGTGATTCTCCTGTTTTCAGCCTCCCAAGTACTGTGATTACAGGGATGCACCACTACACCCAGTATCAATTGTGTCTCAGCATGCCCCAGGGGCATGGCCAGCACAGAACACCAGAGATGGAACCCTAGCTGCTGCCTAAGCAGGTGCTTTAGTCCCTGAGCTATCAGGATAATCTCATACTACTAATTTCTATTTATTAAAAAGAACAGTTTGTGCTTATTTTAACTTTGCATGCCTGTATTTTGTGTTCTGAGAAACTACTTTGAAGATAACAACACACAATATATTAACCACTGTTAACTGCTATACAGTAGTGGGGCTTTTTAAATAGAGACTCAAATTCAGGACCTTGTGTTTGCCAGGCAGGTGCTGTGCTACTGAAGTATAACCCCAGCTCAGTGTTTTAAAATTCTATATCATTGTTTTTATTCTCTTTAAAATAAAAAAGTAAACCTTTAAATTTTCTAACTTAGAAAATTTATGCCAAAGGTAAAAATGACATCATGGCTATAAAGAAAAGAAAAAAGATTATGAGTAGCCTATTAGAAATGAGGAACTCCTTAAACTCAGTCCTTGGCTTGCTAGGTGTCTTAATCCCTTCTAGGCTAGCATAAAAGAATACTTACCACTAGGCTGCATAGTCAGTGGACTAACACACTGGTCAAAGAATTGAGACTTTTTGGCTTTATTCTTTGATTCACCAATTCTTTGCTCTGACCTCTGACAAGATAATTTCTCTGTATGCTAATTTCTCCATCTGTAGAGGAGGGGAGAGAGAGAGGGATAATTATTAACCTGTACTGACACTCTTAAGAATTTAAAAACTCAAATATTAATAAGCTACATGAAAAATAATATATTTCAATATACATTTTTTGCTACTAAAATACCTGTTTGTTTTTTTGTTTGTTTGTTTTGTTTTTTGTCTTTTTGAGACAGGGTCTCGCTATGCAGTTCAGGCTGGCTTTAAACTCACTTTTGTAGCCCATGCTGGTGTTGAACTCGCACTGATCCTCCTGCCTCAGCCTCCCAAGTGCTGGGATTACAGACATGCACCACCACGCCCGGCTCTTAAAATACTTGTTTTGGGTAGTAGTTTATAGCAAGCACCACAAGCATAATTTAAGCCTCTACATTCACAGAAACATACACATATATATAATACATTTGGTCTCATGCAAATACTGAATGTAGTTTCCAACTAACTAGGTTAAACCAGAAAATTCCAAAATAATAAAAATCCATTAACATAGTGTTGAAGCTCTAACCTCCAATCTGAATGTATCTGGAGACAGGGCTTTTAAGCAGGTAATTAATGTCAAAGGTAAGGTCCTAATCTGATAGAAAAGTCATGACAGCTCTTTTTCCCTAAAAGGTCATGTAAGGACACACTGAGAAGGGTCCATCTATATTAAGGAAAGAGCCATTACAAGAAATCAACCTTGCTGGCACTTTTATCTCTCATGATGGAAATGTTGTGTAACCATATTGTTGAATGTGTAGCCAGCCAGTAGCCATACATGAACATTCAGTACTTGAAATGTTGTTGGTGGAATAGCTGTGGAATTGTATTTTTCATTGTTACTATTTATTAAATGTAAATAGGTACATGTAACTATTGACTACTATACTGGATAGTACAAATCTAGAGAATGTAAAGATGCTGTTGTTTTTGGAAATTTTTGAAAGAAAGATAAGTGGCAAAAGATGATGAAGAATTCTCATGAAATGTGCTAAAATAATCACAACTGGCTACCCTTTGAAACTGGGAAAAATCTAACTAATTCTCCATATATTAAGAGCAAACTGAGTTTATCACTTATATACTAATAATTATTAACACTAGCTACCATTTTTAAGTTTATCATGTGCCAGACATTATGCTAAGTATTTCAACGACATAATCTTGTTGAACCTCCACTATATAGCATGGTATTATGACATCTTTTTATTAATGAGGAAATGATACTCAGAAAGATTAAGTAACTTGCTAAATGGTTATGGCCAATAGAAAGTCAAGATATGAATCTGAGCCAGGCATGGTGGCGCACGCCTGTAATTCCAGCACTTGGGAGGGCTGAGGCAGGAGGATCAGTGCGAGTTCAAGACCAGCCTGGGCTGCACAGTGAGACCCTGTCTCACAAAGACAAAAAAAAAAAGATAAGAATCTGAACTATACTCCTAACTACACTGGTCTCCTGTATCTACATGGTGCTGTACTTCCTAAAAGTCACAAAAAATTTTATAAATGTTTCTCACATGAAATAGCTCAGCTTTGGGAGAACAAACCAAGTGAGTATAGATAATCTATCCATTTTACTACGGTAAAAGCTGAAGCTCTGAGCTAGTGATGTAGCTGAGGAAACAGTACCTACCTGGCAAGCACAGATTCTGAGCTTGATTACTGCTACCTAAACAAAACAAAAGACCTGAGGCTCTAATAACTGAAGAACATATTAACTTAATATGAACATTGAGTAAGACTAGGCATAACGTGGGATTTAAAAAGGTTGAAGCTACATTAAATGTAGGACTTTATAACATGTATTAAACATTCATAGAGGATGATAATAGAACATAATGTAGTCTTGCATGACACACAAATGGAAGGAAAAGTAGAAAGGAAAAGTGATGGAGGGATATTCTTTTCTGATATGGGAACTGGAAAACACAAAAAATACACGAGATGTATTTCTGAAATCTAAGAAAAGGCAGAACTTTTTCAGTATTAGATAACCTATAATCCTATTCCAATATGCACAGAGCTCAATATGAAAAGCTAGAAACAAAACACCTGCTCACAGAAAACAAGCTGTAGGGAGGCCAGGGATAGACAGGGGACTGGCCTGGGATATGCTATTAATCAACCATTCTTTTATTAGCAAGTGCTCCTAGTGCCTTTCAGCTGATCCTCTGCTTCTAGCTCTTTCTTTGGCTTTTTTTCCCCGCCTCTCTTTCTTTTGCTTTTATTTCATGGGGGATGTGATGAGATGTAATATTCCTCTGGGACAATGTGCCAGAAGAGGGGTGAGGGGAAGCAAACTAGGCAATCCCTTTCTCAAAGAGAGTAATAAATCCTGTCTTTTCCACATAGCAGATGTGAAAAAAAGAGATGAAGTGCATTTTCCCTTGGTAATTGTCCTTCCCCCACTTGCTTTGTAGCAATTACATATCTCTGTGAGTGCATACAAGAATCTCAGAGAAATCAATATTTCCTTTAGCAAGCAAGGCAGCTAGCAATGAATGGTTAATGAAAATGCAGAGGCCATAATGTCCTTTGTCTTACATGCAGTTCAAAATAGATTTCAACTATGTAGGTTTACCCTTTCCAGAGGTATACCTAGGTCTGATCCAGAGTACAGGAAAAGCTGATGCTTTTGACAATGTTTCTAGCTCATGTTCTTTAAACAAAGAAAGTTAGTTGTAGTAACATAGAGATAAGATTGAAGACCAATTGGTGTCCCTAGAAATGGTGAATAATATGGGAACACATACACCTAGGTTAATAGTAAAAAAAGCTTTATTTACATTAAATTTTTTAAATCGGCTGCCAGATGGATCTTCTGCTGCAAACTGTCATTGGACAAAGTGAGTGTTCCTTTACAACAGCCTGTTTTCTTTCTAAATGATATTGATCAATGAGTTCCAGGAGTTGTCCAGAGATGGGGAAGAGATTCTGTCATTACAGATACTGGAGAAGCAATTTGGGTGCCAGCTTGAAGAATAAAACCCAGAAAATGAGTAAGCATAAATATCCTGATATAAATCCCCCAACTGATGAAATGAAAAGACTCGCCTTAAGTAGAACATCAGCAGAACAGCCTCTTCCTAGAACTCAAGCCCCATTACCTACCTGGGGACAAATCAAAAAACTCACACAGGAAGGTGAGAGGATGCTTAAAAAAACACATCAGGAGAAAAATAGCACCAACTTATTTCTTGCTATGGTAGCTTTGTTGTCACTTCCGGTAAGTGTTGAAGGTAATTTTAGTTATTGGGCCTACATTCCAAATTCATCACTCAATAGAGGAGCTCACTGGTGGGATGCTACTATACCTATATATGTAAATGAAAGTTCTTGGCTACCCAGCCCTTATGATTCCTGGGGACCAACAGTGCCAACATAAGAAGGAACCAAAATTCCATTTTATGAGATTGGAGTAAAAGGCTGGCCTATTTGTATTGGAAGTGGAGTTCATTGTCTAAAAACAAGAACCAAAGCCTGGTTATCTATGGTAAATAATAACACTGGGGATAAGGAAGGAAAAAAAGGGACTTTTTCTTCTCCAAGAAACAGATTTTAAAAGGTATAACAGCTGATAGAATGTTTCCAATGCTAGTTCTTCCACCCTTCCAGAATACCAATGTTGCTTATCTCAATGATTGTGTGCACTGGAAAGTCTGTAGAGGAGGGGCAGCACAGGTGTTGGTTAATACTTCCAGTGGAAGCGTCACAGATTGGAGCTCTTATGGCTCAGCCCAGATGGTAGAGGAAAGAGAGTTAAGATAGAAACAAAATGGCAGTGATATTTTTACTAGCATTAAAAATGCCAATGAAACAATAATGTGGCATGGAGGAGGAGTGTCCCCTAGTATCCCTCATGTTTCTGGGGGACTAATTCAATATCATCTTTGGAAGTTAGTTACCTCACTAAATCATATGTCAGCCTGGGAAGATTACATATGGAGGAATCAATCCTCCCATAATTTACATCTAAAATTTAAAAGGAACTCAACTCATTTTACTCAGGCATATGTTTGTCTCCCTTGCCTATTACTTGTAGGACCTAGCTATTGGAATCCTTCTAACTATACCATTACATGTCACCATTATTCTTTATATACATGTCTAAACTCTTCTATTAGCCTTGATTTTTCTAGGAATAGCATCTATATTATCAAGGCAAGGACTGGAATCTGGCTTCCTGTACAACTACAACACCCATGGCAAGACTCCCCTTCCATGATGCTGTTCCAACATTTGCTAGAGATGTTAAAAAAGAGAACAAAAAGAATGATTGAATTTGTTATAGCAATGATCCTAGGACTAATAGCTGTCACAGCCACAGCTGCTACAGCCCTAGTAGCATTGAACAAAGGTATACAAACTGTTTATTTTGTGCAGCAGTGGCACAAGGACTCAAAATAATTATGGACTTCTCAAAGACACATAGATTCAGAGTTAAATACTACGATAAATGATTTGAAACATGCTGTTTTTATGCTAGGAGATCAAACTGTCAATCTACAATGCCAATTTCATTTAAAATGTGATTGGAATACTTCTTCATTCTGTGTAACTCCCATTCCATGGAATCAAACTCATTTCCCATGGGAAAATGTAAAAAGACATTTATTGTATCATGGTAATATTACTGCTGAGATCCTATCTCTTCAACAACATATTGATAATACTTTTGTAAAACAATCGTCAGAATTGTCTGCCATTGATCTGTTACAAAGTATCTCTAATGACATTGAAAGCCTTAATCCTTTTCATGCTACTCCACGGTTTAATGGACATGTAGTAGTGATCTATGTGTGCTGTTTTTGTGCAATTTGTATATCCTACCTAGCCTGGCGACAAGGACAGGCCCAGCAACAAACTATAGACTAAAAATCTACAGCTCTCATGCTAATGCTTCAAGAACTTTCAGCATAAACAAAAGAGGGGAATTATAGTAATATAGAGATAAGATTGAAGACCAGTTGGTGTCCCTAGAAGTGGTGAATTATAGACAGAACCCAAGGAGGCCTGCCTTCTGTTGCTCGGGAGTCTCAGAAAGCTGAGGCCTGAAGCTTCAGGTGGCAGCTCCTCCTGTGGATGCCCTGTCCTTGAATTATAGACAGAGACCAGGGAGGACTGCCTTCTGTTGCCTGAGATTCCCAGAAAGCTGGGGCTCAAGGTTGCAGATGGTGGCTTTTCCCATGGATGCCCTGTTCTTTATCTGCTAGGTGACACCAATGGTTGCCTCCTCCACTGCTTAAAGTACTATTTGTTAACATTTGCATGAGCTACGTGTCTGGAAGCATTTGCATGAGCTACGTGTCTGGAATATGCTGTGTCTATTAAAGTAGTGATGTATACTCCTTAGCCATTTTTTTAATGCTAAATAAAAAGAAGAGCCTTCTAAGGCTCTGGGCTCACTGAGGAAGAGAAAGCTTGATGATTCCTCTGAAGCTACATTCATCAGGTCTTCTCATCATTTCTTTCGGCACCAGACCAATAATTGTACAACAGTTAGTGGTTCTAACAGTGCTTCTAGGCTTGCCTGCTTGGCTTGCTTGTCTGTCTTTCTTTTTCTTTCTTTTCTTTTCTTTCTTTCTTTTTGTGCTTCTAGGCTTTCCAATATCATGAAATAAGTAATGTTAGATCATCACCATTATCATCATTTTAGCCGTTTTTGTTTTTTTTTTTTCTTCATTTATAGACAGGTTTCAGTACATTGCCAAGGCTGGCCTTGAACTTGTAGTCTTCCTGCTTCAGCCTCTTAAGTAACTGGGATTACAGGTTGAAGTCACTGCATCTGGCTGAGCTGGTACTTGGAACAAAGAAGACAGTCTTAGATGCTCTACTCTCTGCCAGTAAAAACATAACAGAAGTGCTTTTATATTCAAACCTGTACCCTATGCTGAATGAGATACAGAAAAAAAAAAAAAAAAACTTTAATAAAAGCAACAAGAAAAATAAGGGATTAAAAAATAAGGAGATTTAGTTATAAGAAGACTCAGGAAATACAAAAATTATTCACAATTATCTGGAAGGTGCTCACACAAGAGTGACGAGATATACTCTACTTGATCAGTGTTACCCCAAGAGACAGACATAGGGCTAGTGGGTAGGAGCTACAGGTAGGTATGTTTCAGTGTGTCACTTACAAAAATTCTCTTTCAGTCAAAAAAGTGGTTAAGTTCTCTGTGAAGGAAAAGTAAGGATTTGCCAACGGTGGTAGCATGGAAACAGTGGTCAAACAACCTCTTCATGAAAAATTTAAGTCATTAGGAAGAAGAAGTAGGCTAAACTAGGCAATCGATCTTTGAAGTCCTTTGCAAATCTGAGATTCCAAATTTGAGCCTGGATTTCACTGCTACAAATGCTATACAACTCAGGTTCTGCAGCAGGGATTATGTACCTATATAGATGATCTGTGATTTATAATAGTACAATTTGAGACTTTTAAACTATACAATGGGTTCAAAAGGTACCCCCATACAACCATTTTACATTCAGTGTTCAATAAATTAATAAAGTAAATAAATGATATGTTCAACATTCATAAAATATGCTTTTTGCTAGGTAACACTTTCTAACTGAAGGCTAATATATGTATTCTGAGCACACTTAAGACAGACTCAGTTATGCTGATTTTTCATATGTTACATACATTTAAATACTTTTTTTTTTTAAAAAAAAAAAAAAAAAAAAAAAAGAATGATTGATTTGGTACAGGGTCTTGCTATGCAACTTGGACTCTTGGTGAACCTCCTGTCTCAACCTCCCTAGCAGTGGGGTTACAGGGATGCACTACCATGCCCAGTTTCAGTGGCAGCACGTAGCACAGGGCTGGCATGGCATGTGGTACTGAGGATCAAACCTAGGTCCTTACATTTGCCGGGCAGGCATTCAGATTGCCAGACTACCAAGCTACCTCCCCAGCCCTGATTTGTGTGTGTGTGTGTGTGTGTGTGTGTGTGTGTGTGTGTGTGTGTAAGGTCTCACTATGCAGCTCAAACTTGTAGTGATCCTCTTGTTTTCAGCCTCTCCAGTAATAGGATTATAGGCACCACCATGCCCAGACTTGGTCACCTATTCAGTGCATGGGGGTAGTGGAGGAAGCATGGCATGTGGTACCAGGAATCAAGCCCTGGTCCTTGTGCTTGGGTAAGCAGGTGCTTAGTCCACTGAGCTATCTCACTGGCCCTGTAACTGAATTTTGACTTGGGAAATTTTTCAATTTATATTTGGTTCCTTGGGATGGAACCCTATAATAAATCCAGAAGCACCTCTATGTGTGGGTGTATGTGCATGTGTATATACACATATACAATACCAACTTTTTTTCTAAAGAGTTAAAGAGTATGAAATGGCAGATGAAAACAGCAGCAATACTACCAGTGGCAGCAACAGTGGCAATGGCAGCAACAGCAGCATTTTTTCTGCTTCTTCAGCTATTACTTACCAGCACTGTGGTGGGTACTTATGTACCTTATCTCAATTTCCTTTTAAGTTTTATCATATTGTGAATTGAAGGTGTGGTAGCAGCAGCATCTACTTCACTTAGTTCATCCATAGTTTCCACAATATAATTTACCAGGTAGCATTTTTTGAAATAATGAACAAAATGTGCCTCATTTATAAAATATATTGCTGATGACTTCAATGTAAATAGAGTTTTTATAAAAAGGAAGTATATTTTGAGTATACAATGATGGTTCATTGGTTAAAAGGAATCATTACAAAAATAAGTTCAATGTTTGCTGCCAAGCAATCTATCCATGAAGTTGGATTTATATACCATATTTTCTCTACGTTATTTTGTTTTCCACTCATGTCAATTAGGTCGAAGTTACACTGGAGTCTCTTATAATCAGCCTGCTGGTACAAACATAGTGCACTAAGTTGAAGGAAGGTTAACAGTTTGATTTACGTACACTTGCCTAACATTTAAGAGGTCCTACGTTGGACTCCCAGTACCTCCAAGAAGCTTAAAGTTAAGCCATTTGGTTTAATGCCTTCTCCTTCCTGTCTATAGTCCCACCAATTTTAGCCAATGCTTGGAATTTTCCTTATAACATCTGTAAAATGTCTTTGCATACATTTCCAGTGATAAGATGCCACCTTTTTAATTTTTTTTTCCATTTTTGGTAACCAACATTTGATTTAGGGGAATAGCTCTTCATTTTTCAATCTTGATAAACCTGTCTAACAAACCCAGTACATTTCCATTAATAATAGCAACAACATATACTGCACAACCAAACTGTTAATATGTTCTTTATAGAGAGCAAGAACTATGATTTAAATCTAAAATGTCCCCCAAAAGCCTCATTGTTCAGAAGCAGGTCTTTTAGAAGCTTCTTGGGTTACAAGACAGTATGCTCATCAGTGGATTCATCCACTGGCAAAGACAGTAGTTGAATGTGCTGTTAGGAGGCAGGGCCTGGTGATTAGAAGTGGACTGCGAGTGGCATGACTTGGAAAGATGTGTTCTTGTCCCTGACTCTCTTGCTTTCTGCTTCCCAGTCATGATGTGACTTTTTACCATGACACATTTGCTATACAACGTGTTCTGGTGAAGCAGGATGGAATAATCAGCTTTGCCTGGAGAGCCAGGGAAAGCTTAGCAGATATGAAAGTGAACCATACTTGTGAGAAAACAAATAGGAAATTGGTTGACTGACTGATTGATTGTCTTTTTGAGACAGGGTCTTGCTGTGCAGTTCAGGCTGGCCTTGAGCTCACTCTGTAGCATAGGCTGGTCTCAAAATTGCAATGATTGTCCTGCCTCAGCCTTCCAAGTGCTATGATTATGGGCATGCAAGAATATAATACAAAGGTACTAAGACATGGAAACTGATGCAAGGTATTTGAACAAGAGTTAACCAAGCATTATAGATGAAAAGGGATACAGTAAGATGTGGAAATGAAAGACAGAAATTGAGAGGTCAAACAGGAAAAGTAGGTAGGAGCTAATTTACGAAAAACCTTGTTTGCCTTTGAGATAATTATAAGCTACGATTTGTAGTGGACTTTGGTATCAGTCCAAAGATTGTTATATAATCAACGTCAAGATCTGATTTACTAAAAAAAAAAAAAAAGATCTGATTTACTGATATTTTATATCCATAAGGAGATTTTAATGTTTTCTTCTATAAACTTTTGCATGTTTTTTCCAATGTCCATGTATTCTGCATCATTACATGTCTACTAAATTCTGCTACTCATCATAAATGTGTGATGTAATGAGAATGGTAAGATTTAGAGCAAAAAGATTGAGGACTAAGCTTTTTTTTCTTTTTTAAAAAATATATATATTTGAGTCTTCCTTTTTCTCCCTAATTCCCTCTCTTCCCTTCAACCAAACCATCTTCCCCTTCCTTTTTTTTTTTCATTTAGTACAGGGTCTCACTATGTAGATCAGACTTGCAGTGATCCGCCTGTTTATAACCTCCCAAGTGCTAGTATTATAGTCCACCATGCCCAGTCTCAGTGGCAGTCTTAGTGCACCCCAGGGGAAGGACGGGCAGGGTGGATCTGGGATTGAACCCTTGGCAAGTCTGCTTCAGGCTCTTTAACGGTTGAGCTATCTGGCTGGCCCCTATTTACAGTATGTTTATCCTAGGACTAAGCTCTGTAACTCAAGTTACAAGATTTTGAGTTCTTTAACTTGTCATCATTTCCACAAAGTAGGATAGATAGTATATCACAAGATTACTGTGAAGAATATAAGAGATAATTATGTAGAGAGTACACTGTGAACTATAAAGAGCTACAGAAATAGTACACAGGACTTGTTAAAAGCACAGGATAAGTTGGAAAAACAGGATAAGATTTTTATTTGTTTTTTTTTTTTGTGACTCATACACAGAATAGTAATTTCTACTATGTAAAAAATATACACTTCTGACTTTTCAGTGATATTGTTTTTGCATACTACCATGAACTACACCAAATAAGAAATTGTTCTTCCTTAGCAGGTACAGAAATCTAGAAGGAAAAGACAGAAAAAATACAAATGTGAGCTATTATAAATCAAAAGATGCCGGGCGTGGTGGCGCACGCCTGTAAACCCAGCACTTGGGAGGCTGAGGCAGGAGGATCAGTGTGAGTTCGAGACCAGCCTGGGCTACAAAAGTGAGCTCAAGGCCAGCCTGAACTGCATAGTGAGACCCTGTCTCAAAAAAAAGACGAAAAAAAAAATAAATCAAAAGATATATACTGAAATTAAGCTTTTCCTGGGGAAAGTCATCAGGTTGTACACCCAGACAAAACTTTCCATGAGCAGCAATTTGGTTAATTTCTATTTCTTGGGATTCTTCCCTCAGCTTTGAGGAGCCACAGCAAGAAGGGATATTTGTCTAATTCAGAAATTGGTAAAATGTTGCTGTTAAGTGCCAGACACTGAATATTTTCAGCCAGATGGGTTATGTAGTCTCTGTTTCAATTTTTCAACTCTTCTGCTATAGTGTGAAAGTACCCACAGGCAGTACTGAAATGAGTAACTATGTTGCAACAAAACTTTCATTTCAAAACCTAGCAAAAGCCCTTATGAATACTGGTGCACAAATTTTCAGCAAAATATTATCAAGCCAAATTCTGCAGCACAGTGAGAGTAATATTATATACAAGTATTAAAATATTACTTCCTGAATGCAAGGACAGGTAAGTATTTTCTACATGTGAAAATAAATCAATGTACTATAAAAACAGAATGAAGCAAAAACAAAATTACATCACAATCTCAACTGTATTTGACCAAATTTAACATATTCAGTAGCCAAGATGATTCGTCCTGGAACGGCCATTCCTCCACTGTCACTAAGTCCATGGATATTCAAGTCCCTTGTATAATAGGGCATATACTGGAATATAATCTATGCAATCCTCCCACACATTATACTCTAAATGATCTCTAGATATTTATAGTACTTATTACAATGTAAAGACTATAAAATAGTTATAATACTAAATTACTTAAAGAATTATGACAAGGAAAAACTGTTCAAGTTCAATATAGGCATGATCTTTTAAAAAAATTATTTCTAGCCTATAACTGGCTGAATGCACAGACACAGAGCCTTCATATATGACCCACGCAGATATGCAGGGATGACTTACTAAAGTTCTAGTCTGATATTGAACATATGCTCATTAGTGAAATAAACCAGACCTACATGTGTAAATATTGTATAGTCTCCCTAATATAAGAACTTTAAAGAAGAAAATAAGAACTTAAGGGCATAACACAGCTGAATGTGTTATGGATTAAACAACAAAGTGACTGGAGGCAGATAAAAGAGAAAACATATCAGGAGCAAAACCATGCACTTATGTACACAGGATGAATCAGATACTGGTCTTAAGAACCTTCAAAAGGTTCATCATATTGATCATAGCACCATGTAACACTAAAACTATGCTTGGAATACATGTCACTCTTGTCTTTTTGATGTATACTGCTCCCAGTGTAAACTCAGTTACTGTTATTCTCTCTCTCAAAAGTATTAGTTGAAAGTAAAAGACTGGGCCAAATACTATAGACTTGACAGGCTACAATTTTGTATTTCCTTGAATTTCCAAATATCTGTAAAAATTGTGTAACTGCTTATATCACATTGTATGGAATGTTATTAGAATATCAATGATGGACAGAAAATATCAATTCCAAGCTAAGTCAACGATGTTTGATATTCAGAAAGCCAGTGATGATAAGCTCAATTACCTATGTTATAGAGTAATAGTATCACAAAGCTTTTCTGCTGGAGGGTTGAGAATGTAAGTTAACAGACCAAAAATTGGAGAAACAGAAGGGCTATGAGGATAGCCAATATTTTGG
>PVJA010025160.1:0-31073 GCA_004027025.1 Myocastor coypus
ATATTGTGTAGCGTTGGCTTTGATGTCATGAAATTCTTTAGTTGTTCCTTGTCATGGAAATATTCCACTTCTCCCTCATACTTGAAGGAGAGTTTTGCCAGGTATAGTAGTCTGGGCTGAAATTTGTTTTCATGGAGGACTTGAAGAATTCTGCTCTATGCTCTTCTTGAGTTCATGGTTTGTGAAGAGAAATCTGCTGTTATTCTGATGGGTTTACCTTTATTTTTGTCTTTTTGAGACAGGGTCTCACTATGCAGTTCAGGCTGGCCTTGAGCTCACTTTTGTAGCCCTGGCTGGTCTCGAACTCACACCAATCCTCCTGCCTCAGCCTCCCAAGTGCTGGGATTACAGGCGTGAGCCACCACGCCCGGCTTGGGTTTACCTTTAAATGTGATCTGTTTCTTTTCTCTAGGAGCTTTTAGTATGTTATTCTTCAGCTGGATTTCTGGTATCTTGACTATTATATGTCTTGGCGTGTTTTTAGTTGGGTTGATGTTATTTGGAGTTCTGTAGGCTTCAGTTACCGGAATATCTGATTGTTTTCTCATATTTGGGAAGTTTTCTGCTATTACCTCTACCCATATTCTTTTTATATCATTTGCATTGATTTCTTCTTTGTCATTGATTCCTATTAATTTCACGTTGTTCATTTTTGCATCGTCTTGTAGATGTTGAATTATTTTTTCCTGCATTCTGGTTGTTTTTAAAAGATCCTTTCTTACTCTTTCACTGGCTGCAACTGTGTCTTCAAGATCTGAGACTCTATCTTCACTTTTGTTCATACATCTCTGCCAACTTGTGATTGAGATTTTATTTTCTTGTATATCTTTTTGAAACTGTTTCATGTGATCTATTACTTTCCTCTATTGCTCCATCAGTGATTCCATCATTTTTCTATTCTGTAATTTTTTATCAATGTCCTCTTTAGTAGTATTGAAGTCTCTCATTATGGTTATCCTTTCTCTCTCTAATTCAGAGATTATTTCTGTTCTGTTCTCCTCTCTGCTTTTCTGCAGTTGTTCCCCTACTTGGGATGCTATTAATTTAGGCATGTCTTTGTTAACTTTAGATATTATTTCTGCTCTGATGTCCTCTATGCGTTTCTCCAGCGGTTTTTCCACTTCATGTATTTCTTTTTTTTACTTCAGATGTCATCTCTGATCTCAGTTGCTCTATAAGTTTCTGCACTTGTCTGTCTGCCTCAGATTCTACCAGTTCAGAGGTTTCATCTTCATGATTCCTATTTTTCTTCCATGGTAGTGTCTTCTGTATTTGATTTGGGTGGGCTCGGGCCCTGAGACTGCATCCTACTCGTTGTTGTTATCATTTTGTATGGAAGTGACTCCTGCACTTTGGTGGCCTTATGCTGTAAGTGTCTATGGGCCTTTGGTCTGGAGCCTCCAAGTTGGTGCCCCTATAGAAGTTTCCGGCTTCGTGTCCGAGTGCAGGCTGCTGGTTGCTGTGAAGCCCCGTGGGTGTGGTCTGTAGGTGGAGGTGGGGCTTTGGAATTGAGGAGTCCTGGTAGGCTCGTAGACCAGATCGGTTGCCAGACGAGATGTATGATGGGTTTGGTAGTGGAGCTTGGGCAGGAGGGGAAAAAAAAAAAAAAAGGAAAGGGGAAGCGGGGAAGGGAAGGTGGGCCAAGGATCCTGACCCAGGCTGGTGCACTGGCCTGACCGGCTGGGGACCGGGACCAGGGATCGCAACAGGAAGTTAGTTAGTCACAGGAACGCAGCAGTGAAGCAGACGGGCCGAGGGACCTTACCTGGTGGGTGCGCGGGCCTGGCGGGCAGAAAACGTTTATTTTAACTAAAATAAACATCAATAGAAGGGAAGCTTCCTGGACTATTGGTGCAATAGAAGTGTAATGCATTTGTTCCTTTCTCTTCCTTTGCTTGCAGCGAATGTGTAATTTCATGAAGCAAGCTGGTAGGAGAAATGGGAACGACCATGAAGTTACATTCTCAAAAGAGGGCAGTTATCTGTGAATGTTATTTTACATTCTCAGATTCATCAAAACCATCGACTCAAGGTGCATTGAAAAGAATGAACAGATAATGGGCGGCTAAAATTGATGGCTTAGAATCCCAGGGTGGATGTGTGCTCTTGAGGACATTTGCTTTCTATGCGTTGTATAATTTGGACAAACTACTTCTAACTCACTTTATAGGTCAAACTTAATTTTTAACTTCTTTGGAAATGAAATGTAACCTTGAGGTAAATGCATAGAATTTCACAAGTAGAAATTAGAATATGTTAAAGAATTTTCCAGAAAACGTGACTGCACATCCTGTACATTTTTAAAGTTTTGATGCTACTTGGTTCAGAGAGTTTTACAGATTTCTCTGCTGCTGGACCTCTGAGGGCCTCTAAGGTGCGGGCATGTACACAGAGCTTTCCAGAGGGCTTGGACAGCACAACGTTATCCCAACATGCCGTCCACCCCATGATTTATGACCCCGTCCGAATCACTTGCAGACATCTCGTGAGAGTAGTGTTCTCTGGAATACACTTTAGGAAATATTGATCCGCTCCAACCCTCTTTACTTTATAGCTTAGGAAACTGAGTTTAGCAAACTTTATGTTCTTTCCATTCAATATTTTATTCTTGTGTCTTCCTGTGAGGTGTGATCTAAGGTAACACAATTATAAGTTTGTGGACGCAGAGACACTGCTTGGCGTGGAGCAGCGTTTCCGTGATGCAGCCCTGGAGTGCAGTACCTGAAACATCTTGGTGCGGCCTCTGCTTGAAGCATCCTCCAGCTTTTTCAGGAAGTGGTGTCACTAGGCCTGTGACACAACACTGTCACCTGAGGGCTACAGAGTGACAATGGAAGCTTCAGTGCAAAAAATTAAGTAACAGTAGTACATTGGTTCTGTTAGCCTGTACAAAACGTCATCAAGTTAAATGATTATTATATTTTTTTGTTTTTAAAAATTAATTAATTTGGTGCACGGTCTTGCTATGCAGCTTGGACTTGTAGTGATCCTGTCTCAGTCTCCCCAGACCTGGGATTGGAGGAATATGCCACCATACCTGGTGTCAGTAGCTGGCATGGCATGCCCAGGGTTCTGGGGCTGGCACAGCATGTGACATTGGGGGTCGAACCTAGGTCCTTGTGCTTGCCAGGCAGGTTCTTAAACCACCGAGATATCTTCCCAGCCACCTTTCTCTTTTTTAAACAATAGTGGGGATTAAACCCAGTGCTTGCTAGACAAGTACTGTGTACCATTGTACATTGAAGTGCTTTTCTAGCGCTGTTTTATTATTTTATTTTGGAACAGGGACTCTCTAAGTTGTTCAAACTGACCTCAAACTTGTGATTCTTCTGCTTCAGCCTCCTGCATAGGCATGTGCCACTGTGCCCAGTTGTATTTTTAAAAACTCTTAAGATATCTTCACTTTGGTTATCAGAATAAGACCCTCTTAGAGTCATTGGATTAAATAAGATAATGTATATGGATGTCCTTTAGAGGAGACTGGCTAGTTGGGTAGTTTCTGGAACTTTAGTGCTTGGCCTTTAATTCTGCTGTTCATTAGCTTTTGTACCTTGAGTACATTGTTATTTTTATCATCATCATCATCATCATCATCATCATCACCATCATCATCATTTGTTACAGGGTCTCTGTGTGTAGTTTAGGCTGGCCTCGAATTCACTATGTAGCCCACCCTGGCTTCCAACTCATGGCAATCTTCCTGCCTTAGTTTAGTCTCTCAAGTTCTGAGATCATGGGTGTGTGCCACCATGTCTTCAGAAAAATGTTATTGTAGTTACTTTACTTTTAGAATAGGAATATGTTGTGCTTTGGAATTTAAGTATTCCTAAAAGCTCATGTGTTAAGATGTTTTTTTTTTTTTTTCTTGTTTCAGAACCCTTGTTTGTCTGTGTATTTATCTGTATGGCTGACTCAGCCTGCCCTGAGGGCAGGGCTGGCGCAGCATATGGTGCCGGGGATCGAACCGCGGTCCCTGAAGCCGCCCAAGCTTTCCCAAGCAGGCGCTTTAGACCACTGAGCCATCCCGCCGGGCCCCTCATGTGTTAAGATGTTATCCCTTTAGTTTATGCTATGGGGAGGCGTAGCCTAGTGGGAGATCTCTGGGTCTCTGGAGGTGTGGCCACAGGGTGCTGTGGGAGGGTGGTCTCTTCTCTTCTGCTCTCTACTTCCCGTGCCATGAGGTCAGCAATTTGCCCTTCCTGCATACTGCTGCTGTGATGTGCTGTGTCACCTGGAGCAATAGGGTGGACCAAACGGTCTGGAAGCTCTAAAACCATGGACCAAAGTAAGCCTACTCTTTTTGTAAGCTGATTTGCTCAGGCATTTGTTATAATGATGGGAAGGTGATGAAACATAAAAGGTAAGAGTCACCACCTTCTGGGGTTGTGCAACTTAATAAAATCTGATCTGTAAAGTGCTTGGAAGTATGAGAGAAATGGTGAATGTCTTGGTAATGCTATTTACTCTGATACTTTAAGTTCCATGGTGGTTACCTCTGGTGAGAATTCTTTATTTGTAAGGGGTGAATAAACAGGGAAGCAACTTAAACAAAAGATAATTACGAGGCCAACACTTAAGAACAATTTTTGGGTTAAAAATATTACATAGAGTGTTTTCAGTTGCATTGACCAAAACTGGGTTACAATAACTAATGCTTGCTGCTAGCTGTCTATAGCATGCAGTAATTTGACCACAAACTCATCAGCAACTGACTTATTATCTCTCAAGTTCTGTAGTTGGGAGGCTGCACCTTTGCTCATTTTTTATAAGGTTGCAAAGTCCTGGCTAGGGTTGGGGTCTCTTTTGAATGTGTGGCTGAGGAAGGATTTGCTTTGGAGCTCATGGAACCATCAGCAGCATTCAGATCTTTGTGGGCTGCTGACCCACAGCTTGTGCTTCTTGAGGGGGCTGTGCCAGCTGCAGGCTGCCCTCAGTTCCCAGCAGGGTTGCTCCATTCCTGAGAGCTAGAAAAGGCAGAGTCTCGTAGAGACTTGGGCAGCAGCCCTTTGCTACCTAGATGTGAACATGTTGGCACAGTGTCCCCCAGTGTCTTTGCCAAGTTCTGTTGCCACAGTGAATGGAGGTAAGGGCACAACGGCAGTGGGGAGAGCTCAGGGAGTGCTCCCAACTGCTGTCCAGTGTAAGCAGTTTCTGAAAATCAAATCCCTCTTGAAAGAATCCAGGTTTGGACAGAAAATGCTCCTGAGGCCAATTGTAAAAGATGATATGTTTGGACAAAATCAACTTGGTTAGCATACACATAATCTCATAGGATGACCACTTTGTTTTCTTTTCTTTCTTCTTTTGTATTTATTATAGGGTCTCACTACATAGATCAGATTTGTAGTGATCCTCCTGTTTTCAGCCTCCCAAGTGTAGGGATTAGGGTGTGTGCTAATGCCAGTCTCAATCTCAGTCTCAATGTGCCCTTGGGGTGGGGCTGGCAGGGCACGCTGGGAATCAAACTCCGGTCCTTGTGTGTGCCTAAGCAGACGCTTTAGTCTGCTAAGCTATCTGGCTGGCCCTAGTATTACCACTTTGAGGTGACATAAATTCCAATCAGAATTTATGTTTTATGCTGTTTGAGGCCAGTTTTATATATATATATATATATATATATATATATATATATATATATATATATATATTTATCATCAAGTTTGGTCTACTCCTAAGCCAGAAGAATTTTTCTGTGACCTCTCATTATCTAATGAGATCTAAAAAGATAAACATGCCTTTATGTAAATTTCCTCAGCTTTGTGTGTTCAGGGTTCTCACTTTACCAAACCATAACATAGGCATTCACACCTTTTTGGCTGGGTAGGCAGGAGTGTGTTAGTAGCTCCAGCCAGGGCTTCTATTATGATCCAGTACAATTGCTGGGCTTTGGTGCTGAATGTTCTATTGAGCTGTGTCAAGCTCAGCCTCATAATGACCTCGGTGACAATAACACACAGAGCATCACAAGGACACCAAACCTTGATAAACACCTCTTGGAAAAGTCCTGGAGTATAAGGTTGGCTTAACTTTGGAGTTTAAGGTTTCCATAAAACTGACAAATCCCAGGGTATAAAAGTCTCCTAATTTAGCCTGGTGCAGTTTCCGTTCTGCTTGAACTAGGGAACATGCAAGCACAGCTGGCCGCATGAAAAATGGAAGTGAGAGAGTGGGAAAGATCTTGGCTTAGTTCCTTCTCCACGGAAGTTGTAGTGAGCCAATAAATGCATTCAAATGTTCAGAGAGTTATCTGGAAGAAAGTCTTTTGTGAAGCTTGTTCAAAACTCTGATCCATCCCCCAGGACTTGCAGTCATGTTATTGATTCATTGTTTTCACTGCATTTGAAGCATTATTCATCTATGACTTTGGTTTGTGGTTGAGTTCTTGTGAGAATAAAACCAGCAAAGTATTTCTCCTTGAACTTCATTTTTCTTTGGATATTCTTGATAGAACCAAGAAAACCTGAAGAATATTTGTCACAAACAAGTGTAGGCTTATTTGTATTGAAATCTGATGTGTTTGTCACTGAAGCTTTCAGAGTAGAGCATGCTGGCTGCTGAAGTAAACTTGTAAGTAAATCGAAAATTTCTTACAGATATCATATTGGCAGATTGGTAGTTTTTATTTTTAAATCACATCCATGAAACAAGTCAGCCCAAGACTCCAAAAGAGAAAATCTCTACCTGTACATGTAACAACAAAATTGAGAGATAGATCTCATCCTCCTCATAGATTTTAGTGCTCTGTTTGCCCTTAACTTGATTACGTGACCTTTGGAAGTTCACTTAACCTCATACTCAAGAATCTTCTAAGAGCTTTTGAGATATAGACTCACATAACTCCTGGCAGAAAGGTGGCAACATTTTACAAACAGAGTGGCAAGTTTCTAACCTCTGATCTTCTGGTATTTCCAAGGGTCACTTTGTGTCGACTCCCATGTGCAAGAGTGAGGGGAGAGGAACAGGGATGATAAAAAGATGAACAGTGAGTCCCAAGCTGGCACTGGCAGAGGGAAAGTGTTATTGATAAATTTAGCCACTTTTATTAAGCATTTGTAAGTGCAGGGGACATTGCCAAGTACCAAAGGGAGAGTGAGGAGGATTAAGACATAGTTTCTACCTTAAAAGGGCCCACAGGATGGGGGAAAATAAAAGCTGATAAAAAATACAACAACCTCAGGCAAGACAGGATGTGATTACTGCCACGAGGAAGATTCAGACCTGGCATTATGAATGTTTACACAGAGTGATAGTATCTAGTTTGGAGAGGATGAGGCCTGGAAAAACTTTCACTAAAAGATGACATTTGAAATGGGCCTTAAGGATGTAGTGGAGTTTCCCTGATGAGAATGGAGGGAAGGAATGGAAGAAGACTGATAAGTGAGGGCTTGGAGATGGGGAAATGTGCGCTTTGGGAATACAGCCAAATAGCTCCACTTGGCTGGTCAGTGGGTAAGTGTGATGAGAAGTCAGGTAATGGGCTTGTGGCTTTATCAGGTGCAAGGTGGTGACGGCATGGGTGGGCTGGATGGCGGGGCATTCTCACCTCTGCTGAACACTGGACCTCCGCTGCAGACTCGCTTGCATTTTCATTCAATGGGATGCATTTTAAGGCCACATGGGTCGTTAACCCAGTGTCTGATCTTCTGCACAACCTTTCTCCGCATAATACGGTGCTTTCTTGCTGCACCAGAGGAATGTCTAACCTTTCCATTATCCAATAACATCAAGCACCACCCAACATACATGTCATGAGCAGCACTGAAAAGTCTGCAAGGCCTCTGTGTGGACAGACCGAAGCTCTTTAGTGCATCCATTTCAAAATGGCCTCATTCTCCAAAGGACCATTTCTGAATCAGGCTAAAAAATGCAGCACTTCTTTTATTTTTATCGTCCTGTGGCTATAACTGTCACAACCCTTTTGGACTTCACTATTGTTTAAACATTTCTCTTGGACCATTTTAGAGAATTTTTCTTTTATTTTGTGAGACTGAATTCCTTGCCAGTTGTCTGTGTAACCAGAGGTCATGAAATGGCACTTAGGGAGTAAGTGGTTCTTACGTAGTTTGGCTCATCCTTGCCAATTGCAGGCACAACTCTCATGAATTATTTAGACACCTACTGTCCTTGAGTGAGCCCTGTATTGCTTCAAGTATTCATAAAGAAGGCTCTCAAAGCTTTCCTTAAGGAGTCACATTTGGGTTTGTCACTTTCCTATCACTGGGGAAAAATAATCCACACCCACAGCTTAAAAGAGGAAGGTTCCTTATGGCTCAAGTTTCCAGTGGATTCAGTGGTTGGCTGGGCTCAGGACAGATGTCGGGTTCCAGGACAGCATGGCAGAGGAGAGCCGGTCACATATGGTAGCCAGGAAGGAGACGGGAGGACAAGGGACCTGAATACAAGTTCAGCCAGACCCCACCTCCTAGTGGAGGGCCCCACCTCACCAATGGGTGAGCCCACTGATAAGCATATTCAATCCCACAGCCTAATCACCCCTCAGACACATGAGACTTCTGGGAGCTATTTTACATCCAAATTATAGTAGATAACAATATTCACTGACAGTGAGTGATGTGCAGGGGCAGTAATGTTAGTGGGCCTGAGGAGTTGCGCCAAAGTCCAGAGCAGGATCCTGATCAACCAGTGGTCTTGAAGTCAGCTCTACCATCTATGCTTAGTGGTCCCTAACTCAGAGCAGTATTCAGAGACCAGTTAGCTAGGGAGTGAAGCAAAGGTATAGGATGGACAAGAAACATTTGACAGCTGTTCATGTTTCAGAAGCTGCATCAGTCTTGAACACATCCCATGATACGTTGTTTTCATTTTCCAGATGAGGAAACTGAAGTGCTGAGACATTAAATTGCCAATTCAAGGTCACATAGGAAGTGGTGGAGCTGAAACAGACAACACTTTCTCCTGTTGAGTGTTGATCTTTTCAGGAGAGCTGGCATGGTAAACATGGAGTAGACATCTAGGGACAAAGTTGTGTCCTTGGTGTGTGGGTGCTGTGGGCACTGAGTGGCCATGCCTGGATCTCCTGGAGTAACAACAACTCTCATTTCTCCAGCTCCTGGGAGAGTTCGAAGCTGATGCCTCACGTGAGTCCTTCTCTGCACATTGTGTTTAGAGAACAAAGCCACTTCAAACAAGGTCGGACTTCGCTGCAGACTCTGGAACAGCTGGAATCAGAGGACATCTCTGTGGGTAAAGTATGATATAAAGCTCTGGTCTTCTTCCATGAAGTGGGACAGCTTTATAAGGTGACTTCCTGAGCCTGGCCATACTTTCTTCTCTCCTCTGCAGGTGTGGAAGCTAAAAACATTTGCTGCTTCTTGGACCTCCAGGGTAGTGGAAGGTGCCCTAGCTTCAGATAGACTTGGCTTTCGGTGCTGGCTCTAACACTTCCTGTTCCCTTCCATAGCTTCAGTTTTATCAGTTGTTGGGTGGCACTGATATTCTGGGGTTGGTGCTGTACAGAATCCATTGCACAATGCAGTTGATGCCTGTTTCCCACTCAGCGCACACAGGGCCCGACGCTCAGCTTAGTGTGCAGTGTCTGCAGGAGCTCACTTAGGAAAGTTGGAAGCCAAGAGATTCTCCGGTGCAGGGTCATTTGGGCAGTGCTTAGAAGGCTTTTGTCCTAACAAGCACTCCTAGCTCTCTCCGTGTGGGAACCACAGCTCCAACTATCAGCCTCAACAGTCATGTTTGCTGGTTTGCTTTGTGGAAAATTTCTAAGTTGATTATGGGCTAATGCTGTTCTACATTTTTATAGATCTATTCAGATTTTCTGTATATAAGCATATGGGAGTTGGATGTGGTGCGCATCTGTAATTCCAGATACTTTGCAGCCTGAGGCAGGAGGATTGTTGTGAGTTCAAAAGCATCCTGGCTTATTCTGAGCGGCCTTGTCTCAGAAGCTAAAAAAGTTGAAGCAAACAGGGTACGTATAGAGAGGATCAGTTATTTCATGAAGCATGGAGCCCAGCAGAGCCGTGGAGACTCACCACAGGAACTCAGATTTAACTAGAATGGGTTCGTTCTGCTGCTCACCTGCTGTGGACATGGCTGGTCAACTTGGGGAGGTGCTGAGTGCTTGAGAGGAGGCGTTTGTGTATACTGCTTTTTTAAACACGCACACACATTTATGTATTTATTTATTATTTGGTACAAGGTCTCCTTACACTGCTCAGACTTGTAGTGATCCTCCTAGCTCAGCCTCACTAGCACTGGGATTACAGGCTTGCATCACTAGACCCCACTTTTGATGGCCAGTATGACATGCCCAGAGTTCCAGGGCTGGCATCACATGTGATACTAGGGATCAAACCCAGCTCCTTGCACTTGCCTAGCAGGCACTTAGACTGCTGAGCTATCTCCCTAGCCCTACAATGCTTTTTCTCTCCCCTCCCCTCTCTGCTTCCCCCACTCCTCTCAGCAATCCAAGCCAAGTCCTTCACTGGGTTCACTGGGCCTTCTCTGAGCCTCAGCCTACTGGAATGCTATGATTGCGGATGTGCACCACCACATTTGGCTTCTTTGCCTTTGCCTTCTCCCTTCAGATGCCGCTTTGTATTCATATTGCATGGATGTGTGCTGGTGTCCCTCTGCACACCAATTTCCCTTAAGAGAACTATTTATTTCACTAAATTGTGAGTGCTCGCTTCGGCAGCACATATAATATTTCACTAAATTGTGTTATAAACTATGCTTTTTTAAAAATTCTGTCTTCCTGGTTGTAGGTTTTGTGGAAGCAGGATGATCCAGTCATTTTAGCATTTGTTTGGAGATCAATTTCCTGACTGAGAAGAACTGTGCTCCCTTTTGAAAAATAATGTATTTGGTACATGGTCTCACTGTGCGCTCACACTCACAGAGATCCTCCTATTTTCAGCCTCCCCAGTGTGAGGATTATAGGTGTATGCCACCACACCCAGACTCTGTGCCCTTTCTTATATATTTGTTAATTACCAAAAGGGAGGTGGTCAGCTGAGCCTGTATTAAGAAGCCTGTCTTGCACTGTTGGTGAAGTCAGCTCATAGACACTGTGGGACCCCCCCAGGGCAGTCATGGGAAGCAATGCCATCTAGGCAGGTGCTTCTTCCTATGTCTGCTCTCTGGAGGTAGAATTCAAGCTATTTAACCAGAGATCAGGAGAATGGATGTGGCTGCCATAATAAAGAATCCTGATCTGCTGAGCATCTGCAGAGCTTGGCTGCTGGGTTATGGAAGAGGAGGCCACGGCTGCAGCAGAGAGCAGAGGGGCATCAGGGAAAGATTGAATTAATTATCTTGTTGTCTTTCTGCCTGGGTAGCTTGTTCTCACACACTGGCACTGAGCAGTCTCAAGATTCTTGGAAGAGCAAGGTTACGAAAAAGCTCAGGGGAGTTTCTGGCTTGTCCTTCCCTACTCCCAGCCGTGGGCATCCCCGCTAGCGAGCAAGCAAGCTCTCTGTGGGATGGAGGCCCTTTCTCCACTCTGCACTGGCTTGTCATGAGCAAAGCATGCAGACTATGGTGGAGAATGGGGGAGCTATGGGAGGGAGACTGATGGTTGCAGTACAAAAGAAACAAGTGATCAGCAAAACCGTTTGCCTATATCTTACTGCCCTGTGAGGTGCCTTGAGAGTGTGTGACCCAACCTCAGCACGACGGACACTGGGCCCGGTTGAGTCTTTGCTGTTGGAATAGCCCTCTGTGGTGGGTAGTTAGCAGAAGCTCCCAAAACTGTTTCCAGTTTTGGTATCATTTGAGACTCTACACTTTCAATACGTTCATGCATGCACATTATTTTTCAATGACAGGGTCAAACATTTTTGCTTTTAACATATGATAATGGGAAAACATTTAGAAATACTTCTTATATTAATATCATCTCTCCATATAGTTTGACTTTATTTTGACAAGTTATTAAAATACTGTAGCTACTACTTAGCTGAGTAATTGAAGAGACAACCTATTTTTTTCCTTTGATGAGGACTCTGTTAGAAGGATTTTTAATAGGTGATTATAGTGGCTGATTGATCATGTCAACTTGAGAAGTTTGGAAGTTTAACTAAGTTGTCTAAGCACTTGCACATTCTAGGGTGCAGAGGACTTGCTCTAGGGTGACTGTCTGAACTCTAGGGGTGCAGAGAACCCACCCAGCTTGTAGCATGGGTGATCTTTGCCTTTAGCTTGGCTGTTGTCTCCTGGCTTCTAGCATAGAATCTTCGGCTTCCACCTTGGACTCTTCCATTGCAGATCCTTTGACCTGCTAGGATATACACTTGCATGGGATAGTCTGGCTGACTATTGTAAACTGATCCTGTAATTTCTTATACATTTACATATCTTGTGCTATGTCTGTTTCTCTAGTAAAACCCTAACTGATACCAAGATGAAACTAGTGAGCTTCCTGAATGCTGATTAAGAAGGAGTGCTTCAATGACAAGTCCTATGGTGAATTTTACAACTTATTAATGAGTAAGACTCAAGAGCAACATACTGTATCCTAACTGCTTGGGTACAGGGGAGATGAGGCAAGCCCACGGGCAGCATTTTCAGCACAGATTAAGCTTCATGTTAACCTTTCCCAGTTTCTTGTCCTGCTCTTAGTGGCGTTGTCTTTCCTCCTTCCAAACAACGTGGGCTGGGAAATGCAAAGTGCTTTACGTTAAACAAAACAAAACAGAGGGCAGGGAAGTTGCTGAGAAAATAATAGTAATCAAGCCACACATTCCCAGCCTCTTGGACACTGGCCTTTCCAGTGAGCTTGGTCACCACCTCCTCCACACAGGCCCATTGAAAGCTGGTGAGCAGGAGGGCCCTTGCGGATCTGGGGAAGCACAGTTCCCCTGTGAGAGAATAGAGTGCCTTTGTATCCAGGGAACAAACAGTGGTTAGCCTCTCAGCACTTAATAGCTGCAGCAAAACGAAGGTTACTTGGGGAAGCTGAGCAAAATACTGTAGGACTTGCCTGCGAAACCCCAATTACAAAGCTGTTTGGCTGGCAGGCAAGGCACCTGCTCTCTGAGGAGCGCTACTTGGCCTGCTCCTTCCTTCTTTATCATCTGTACTCACTCCTTGGCACTCTTTTCCTCTGTTGAGCACGTACATGCGTGTGTAATCCTCCCAACATACACCAGCGTGTGCGCACAGAGTTCACATTTCCTCTCCCAAACCCAGGGAATTGGCAGAGGGCCCCACTTCTCCACAGATCCCATGTGCTTGAGACAGACCCTCCCCTATCAAATGTCTGCAAAGGTACAGGGCTAACTGTTGGTAGCTCAGCTACCAAAGAGTAACACTTTGAAAAGATCTTTTCAAATTTCCTTTTATTTCTTTTCTTTATTTTTCTGTATTTTTTAGGGAAGAGTCTATCTACAGTGTTCAGGGTCTTACTATTAGATCCAACTTGTATTGATCCACCTGTTTACAGCCTCCCAAGAGCTGGGATTATAGGTGCGTGCCACCACACCAAGTCTCAATTGCGCTCTGAGCATGCCCTGGAGGTGGAGCTGGCTTGGCAAGCCTGGGGATTAGACTCCCCATCCCTGTGCTTTAACCTGCTCAGCTATTTGGCCAGTCCCCCAAATTTCCTTTTAAATAGGATCATTTCTCTCTATGATGACACTGTTCCATACCTACTTTAGAAAAATTTGAATTTAAACAAAGAGAAATAGAAAGTAAAAAAATAGGAAAAGGGGTGAGTGGTGACTCTTATGAAGGAGAAAGAGAAAGAGAGAGGGAAAGAGAGGGAGTGAAGAATGGAGGGAGGAGCAGAGAGAGAGAGAGAGAGACAGAGAGAGACAGAGAGATGATGCCCTTTTGCCACAGAAAGCTGGCTCCCAGCATGTTCTGGTCAGCTCCACAGAGTCCCCACTAGGATGTTTGCAGTTGGCAGAGTCAGAGCCCCTGAAGACCTGCCTGCACACACCTTTTCTCCCTTTGTGTTCCCTACACAGCCTAATGTGGAGTAAGAGCTCTATGCATTTTTGTTTACTGTTAAATATTTTATTTTAATTATGTTACTTAAATTATGCCAATGAATGAAGAGGACTGGCGAGCCACCAGGAGACCCTAGAGTGCCACAGTGGTTATACTGCTACTTCCTGGGCTCTGACAGACCTGCTGAGGTCTAACAGTGGAGGGACCAGTAGACAAGCCACTTCCCTCAAATCCTAGTCCTTTCCTAATTAATCATTTATAATCTGATATCTTTCTGATTAAGGTTTCTCAGAACAGTCTAATGATGGTTGATTATTTAAAATCAATCCTCTCCCTTAACCATTTAGAGCTATTTGAATATGAAGGCATCACTTTTTTCAGATTTATGTATTTCCTCTTTTATTAGAATATATTTATGATAATAAGTACATTCATCATGAGGAATCAGTACACAAAAATATCACATTTGAGCATTTTTAAGGTCCCCCTCTCTCTCTCCAATCTCACCATCTCCAGATCCCTTTCCCATCTCTAAGTACTTTGTCCTTGCTCCTAAGTCTTGGAAACGTATCTTCTGCATTCCTGGGGACTCAAACTACAAGAAAACAAACAGACATGAGCTATTGGTCCATCATCAGGCCCTTCTGGTTGGAGAACCCTGGCTCCAGACACTGCTACTCATCGGGCAAGCTGATGCTCAGAGACAGAGAATCTCCCTCGGAGTGGTGAGCCATTCCCCATTCCTCCATGGCAGTATTTCCAGAGTCTAAGTTCCCTGAGCTCAATTTGAGGTACTTACTCCTTGTAACAATGTCATACCATCATAAAACGTCCATCATTTTCCATGTGGCTGGTAAATTGTTAATATTAATAGATGGATACTATTTTTTGAGAGTCAACATGTAATGATCGCCAATATTAATTCTCTTCTTTTTCATTGGATATAAGATTTTGGCTATTCATAAAAAGACAGTATTTCCCTCCCTCCTTTGTAGCCCAGTTTGGAAGGAGGAAGTGCGAAGAAAGCATGTGCAGATTTGGATTATGCTTTTAGAAGGAAAGAAATCTATCTACCCTTTCCTTTCTTCCCAACCTAATACTTGAAACTTCACAAAGAAACAAACTTTTCTGAGAAATGAACTTCAAGAATTTATGAGATAGTGAAACAAACTTTATTTACTTATCTATCTATCTATCTATCTATCTATCTATCTATCTATCTATCTATTTGGGGACAGAGTCTCAAACTCTTAGCAATCCTCCTGCCTTTGCCTTCCAACAGCTGGGATTACAGATGTGCATCACCCAGTCTGACTAAAGTGTCTACCTTAGGCGAGACCCCGCAGTTTTGTCCTTTATTACTGAAGCTCAGTTAATACAATAAGGCGGATGAAGTGGAAATTCAAACTTTGAAATTTCTGTGTCTCATTTCCTCTGTTTATTATCTATGGTATAACACACACTGAGGTGCTAGTGCCTGGGACCAGGTCTTACGGCTTCTTTTTAGTTTTGGAGGTTTAGCAGTGTAGCCACATCATAGCAGATAAGGCGGCATACAGGCTCTCTTCTTTAAAGACAACCACGTGAGCGAAGGGAAGGAACCAAATCTAGTGCAGCACGGAGCCTGCCACTCATGCATGAGTATCTGCATCCTCTTACTTTGGAGCATGTGCTGGGGTTACACTTCCCAGCCCTCCCTGCAGGTGGCTAGGGGCACACAACCAAGTTCTTTGGCTCCTTCTATTAGAACAATATGCCTTCACATCTTCTCACCAGCCTTCACACTGTTTGCCACTCTGACTTTCCTATGTTTTACTTCTTTTCTCACCCAGACTGGCTTCCCCTGGGCCTACTGGAATTGGTGCCCTGAGAATCGACTGCATGCCAGCTCTGCGCTGAGAAACGATTTTCCCTGCTCCCTCTCACCTTATCACAATACTCCATCCATTTCCAGTATTTATCTCACTGGCTCTGTCTGTGTGGAGGAAACTATTGATTCATAAAAGTAAGGCCCTCCTACCATGTATGCTTTCTGCCTCAAATTAATTCTTCCATTGTTGCTTTTGTGGTATTGTTTTTATGGACCTATTTCTCATCTGCCTTGGGCTGTGTGCCACACTTTTGGCCTTGGGAGGAATATGCCTGAAAGAGCATGGAAATATCTTCTATGACATTCTGTTTTCTCTGATGGCATAAAGCTAGCTGTGGTCTTTGTCCCTGTGGGTCCTCCTGTGATCCTCAGAGTAGATGCATCTGTGTACTTCTAACCTAGATGTCCTCTTCTAGTGTCAGATGTCTATTGTAGCATGTATGTGTCAGTGGGACTGAACTCAAACATGTAAGCTAACTAGTGAGTGTGGCTTAATGGGACAGCACTTGTGAAACTTAGAGCCTAGGTGTCCTTCTAGAACTTACTTTATTGTACAATAAAGGAGCAGTGCATAAAGCGGCACTCATTGTGATGCCCCACATGGTTTTGAATGTTAGATGATTGTAAAGGTTGCCTTTAGAGCATGGTTTTCCTGCATGTAGCTTAATTTTGTCAGTGTGGATTTTCTTAACTTGCTGCTATCAGTGACAACAGCAAAATTTCAGTTTCTTGGTGTGGCTCAGCTCGGTTCTAGCTGCATGTGGGTTTCTAGGCCACGCCCACTTTTTTTCCTTGCTTCTCCAGTCGCTGTTGCCAGAGCCGACTCTGTATCAGTTGGGGAAATGCAAGTTCACGGAATAAGTAGACCCAGCATCACAGCCGTTCAACTATCGCCCTTGGTGGAGCTGCCCAAAGTCAGTGGTTCCGACGGGTAAGATGGCACTGCTCCCTGAGGTCAGTCAGAGAATCAGACGGAGGCAGGCTGAGGCACTGAAGCCCCTAGAGGTGCTCTGGTTGTCCTCTAGCCAAGGAGACAACAGAGGGCTCAGAGAGTCCACGGGGGAGCTTCCTGGGCCAGGCTGTCCATCTCTGGGACTGGGTTCACTCTCAAGGCAGGCGAGAAGCACCTCCTTGGTGGCACTGGATCAGTTATGCTGAGAATAGGGTGCTGCGAGTTAAGATGACTCCTCGTGTTTTCCTTCTCCTGCAGGTACAAATTCACCTTTTATTTTTCAGTTATATTTGGATGCAGTGAAGGGCCCTGGCCCCCATGTTGGACTCTAAGCTTTCAGAACTGTGCATCAAAATAAGCCTCTAGTGTATATGAATCACCCAGTCTCTGACATTCTGTGACAGCAACAGAAAACAGTCACACGCCCTTCTAGGCCTCTGTCCTTTTGCTCATCAGCTTTACTAGCACATTTACCCCCCCTTCCCCCTCATGCCCATGCCCACAGCTGAGCCACCCAAGGCAAGGGGTCTGGCATAAAGTACAAATGGAGCTGTGGTTCCTGGGCTTAAATAAATTCGTAGCAGCAAGGTGGGGCTCAAGCACTGGACTCTGGTCTTCCCGGGCCGCTTTGCGTGGACCGTGGGGATGTGGGAGCCGCCCTGCCCTGCGTCACGCATGGAATGGGTCACCTGGTGCCCCGAGGTGTTGGCGACCCCGCTCCCGAGCCGCCCGGAGTGAGGTAAGAGCAGGCTGGGTGGGTGGGACCAGACCCGAGTGGGTGGGGCTGGAGGGCAAGTTGGGGCAGGGCAGGTGGGGCCTAGATGATGTTGAGCTCATAGTACAGCACCAGCATGAAGGCCGCACCAGCCTCCTCCTTGAGGATCTTGTGCAGCAGTCAGTGGTGCCTGTTACATGATGTTGACTCCCTTGTGCCTCGACTGCATCATCTGCCACCGCACGGTGTCGAAAGGGTAGGACACTACTTCAGCAGCCATGTCTGTGACGCTCTGCATGATCATACAGCTGACCACGAGGTGCATGTTCTTGGGGTCTGGCAGCATGCTCTTGGCGGTGTCATAGATGCCAAAGTAAGTGACACGGTAGATGATGTCACTCGGTGCCTGACTTGTCCACGTAGGCAGCCAGCCTACAGGGTCTCCAGCAGGGACATGAAGCACAGCGAGGTGACCCCAGCCAAGCCCCCGGAGGCCAGGCTGCCAGCGAAGTATCTCCAGAACTGAGTGTGCTTGCCCATTGTCCATGCCGCCCAGGGAGATCTGCTTGTACTTGTCCTTGAAGGCAAAGTTGAGGGCTTGCGTGGGGCAGTAGCGGATGACACTGGCCAGGTTGCGCTGCAGTGACAGCATGCCCTGCTCCTTGGGGATGCGCACGATGCAGTCCATGATGCTTTTGTAGTGCTTCTCCGCCATGATCTGCTTGCTGGCGTGCTGGACCTGCAGCGGCAGCTTGACCCGCTCAATAGGGGCCACTTGGGGATGGCAGCTACACTGCCACCAGCCGGGAAGTCCTTGACAAAGGCGATGGCCTGTTCCGTCATGGTGGCGCGATGGCAGACTGCTGCGGGAGAGTGGATGAGGACAGTGGGGAGGAGGCAACCGCTAGCTCAGCACAGCCACCACAGAGGTTTATTAGCACATTTAGTTTTGAAGGTCCAGCTCAAAAGCAGCCTGCTGGTCCCAAGCTCCCAGCTGCACGGACTTTGTCCTTCTTCTGCTTCCACTATGAACCTATTAGACCCGATGATCAACTCTACTTGTGTTTTGGTTGCCTTTTTACGCCTTGACTTTATTATTCAACTGTAATTTCCCCTAGCACACCCTGGGAAAAAGCAGAGGTATCCAGCTTATGGGCCTGGGTTCTAGCCAACTTTGCTATCTTTCAGCCATGAAACTCTAATGAAATCACTTTTTCCTTCCTGTCATTTTCATCATTTTAAGGACCATGGTAATACTGCATAGGGTGAGGGCGAACTGTGGTAACACTTACAGTTTACCATGGAATCTTACATATAATAGGTGCTCAATAAATGCTGCTTTTTGCTGTTTCCATAGTTTTTTTTTTTTTTTGTTTTGTTTTTAAATGTCCCTGAATTGAGCTCTCAGTTCCATGCCTTCATAGTAGCAGAAGCACAAATCCGGAGCATAAACGCCTGGAACAGAGCAGTGGAGCAGAATCCAGCCCACAAGGAGCCACGTGGAGTGGCATCAGTATTGGAGCTGTGCAGACGTGCACTAGCTCCGGGGACTCAGCCCTGCTTAGCACATTCTCTGAACCTCAGCCAAGCTTGCAGCTCCCCTGACAATCTCAGAATTACTTTATACCAAGCAGCAGCTGCCTCACAGCAGATAAGGCCACAGGCATAAGGCACGGCTCAAGCCAGTCTGTCCCCAAGTGACCTACTTCAGCCTCCTCCAAAAGCTGCCAGGGCACTGGAGTGAGAAGAGACAGAGAAAATGGGTAACACGAGACCGGCCTTAAATATGGCTTAAAATGTCAGAGAGGTTTTGCCTTGTCTAGATTTATTCTGATGCCTGCATCTATTCAGGCATTTTGGAAGGTAACATGTTAGCCTTGGGCACCCTGCTGGCAGAAGGTGGGCAAACGACACCCAAAGGCCAGGCAATGTGGACTGCACGGGGCTATTGTTGACTCTGAACCAAGTCCTAGCAGTTACTATTGTACCATGGGGTGTGGGGGGGGGGGTGTGGTCCACCTTAAGGAGCCACACAGTCCAGTGATCAGGAGAGGAACTTTGAAACCAGACCATGTGGTATGAATGGCCTGAATGACATCTTTACAACCATTTGTTTAGCTTTGAGGTGGAATTTTTTGACATGTTTTGTATTTAATAGATACTGTGTGGTATTTTGATATCTGTGTGTACTTTGTGAAATGGTTACCACAGTCAAGCTAATTGACAAGTGTGTGTGTGTGTGTGTGTGTGTGTGTGTGTGTACCTAAGATCTACTCTATTATGTAGCTGAGATTACAGCCATGTGCTACCACACCTGGCAACCTCTTCTCTCAGCAAATTGTATGTATGTATGTATGTATGTATGTATGTATGTATGTATGTATGCATTTTTCTTCATTTAGGACAGGGTCTACAGGGTCCCTGTGTAGATCAGACTGGTAGTAATCCTTCCTATTTTCAGCCTCCCAAGTGCTTGTATTACAAGTGAGTGTCATCATGTCTAGTCTCAATCTCTGTCTCAGCATGCCCTGAGGGGCAGGGATGGTACTGCACGCTGGAGATCAAACCCTGGCCAGCTCTGCCTAAGCAGGAACATTAGTCTACTGAGCTATCAGACCAGCCTTAATCTGACCTTTTAACTATTCCATATGTTGCAATCAGACAGTATTTACCTTTTTGTTTGACTTATTAGTATAATATTATCTTGTCTCGTTACTGTTGTTGAACACAATTCCAAGATTTCCTTTTTTTCTAAGAATCAGTAATATCCCACAGTATGTATACAATAAATATTCTTTACTTTTCTGTCCATCAGCGGACACTTAGGTTGGATTTGTCCCTGTGGCTTCAGTAGACTTGAGGGTAGAGATGTCTCTATGTACTGGCTCCCTTTTTTTTAGCTATGTATACCCAGTACTGGAAAGGCTGCATTACATGGTGGTTCCAGTTTAAACTTCCTGTCCCAGTTTTTCTCCCCACCAGAGGTAGACCATGGTCCCCTTTCCTCCACATGCTTGCCAACATTTATTTTTTTCTATTAACAATTTTAGCAGGTATGAAATGATAGTATCACTTACATTTGTAAGTCTCAAACATTAGTAATATTGAGCAATATGTACTTATTGGCTGTTTCTTCTTCTTTGTAAAAAACACTTACTCAGGTCTTTAGCCTATTTTAAGATCACGTTTTTTCCCTTATATTTTGATCTGAGCCTCTTACTTTTTATTTTTTATTTTTTGGCCAGCTTAGCCCACCCTGGAGGTGGGGCTGGCATGGCATGTGGTGCTGGGGGTTGAACTGCGGTCCCTAGAATTGCCTAAGCAGACACTGTAGACTGCTGAGCTATCTTGCCAGCCCTATCTGAGCACCTTATTGCAAACATGGTTTACAGAAATTTTCTCCTATGCAACCGGTTGCAAACTCATTCCTTAAATATTATATAACTTCACATTAGCAACTTGCTCTGTGCCTCAATTTTCTCCTGTGGAAAGTATGGCATGGTGGTCAAGATGTGTGTTAAATAGTACTTACATGTTTGTACTCTGGGAAGCTGTTCCTTCCCTTCCTTGCTATACTCCAGGGCAGGAGCTACTACACCCAGCAGAGAAGGGAACTGCTACATTTCTCAGCAGTCAGCACAGCAGAGGCCAGATCTACCTGTTTGTGTGTTGGGTGTATTTCCCTGTGTAGATAAAAGTCAGATCTCAGTGAGGGCTTTCTGGCTAGGGGCAGAAGTCAGAGGGAATTCATCCAAATAAACCCAAGTCCAGCTTGACCAGGGAAACAGATTTGTGAGGTTTAGACAGGAGGGGGTTCAGATGCAGGCTTGTGGCTAGTGAGCAAACCTGTCTTGCTCCATTGTGGCAGTGTCTTCATGCCTAGGGAGAAACAGTGTTTGTGTTCTGAGAGATGCTGAAGTCCTGCGTTGCTGTCCCTTGATGGAGCGAGCACCCAGAGGAGGGAGGTCCCTTCCATATCACGAGGACTGCTGAGGACCCCCAAGACATTAAAGAGACAGGGGCTGGCTTGCAGGGTGACTGTTGAGGTATGAATGTCACAGGAGGTATGGACAGAGGACTCTGGGTTGTTTGAAGCAGATGCCAAGATAGCATAGTATATAAGTACTTCTTGGGAAGTGGCACTGTGGAAGCAAGGGGGAAGCAACAGGAAGGACGGAGAAAGAAGCTAGACCTTGGCACAGGCCCTGTGGAACCTTCGCTGGCCTCTCTGGGGCTCTGTGTGTCATGTGGTACAGGATGTCAGGAGCAGGATGAAATTGTAGGGCCTTTACTGCCTTGGTCAAGGCCATGCTGGGAAAGGGTGCCCTCAGAGGGTGCAACTCTTGAGACTGGCTCTGGGGGACCCAACACTGAGATGAGTTCTCCCCAAAGGGCGTGTGGGTGGTGTGGTAGCTCCTGGAGTCACAGAGGGGATTCTCAGAGATTCTGGGGATGGTGGGCCAGGAGCTCCACTGCCACCTGGTGTTCCTACATTAGCAAGTTGGACTTGGAAGTTGATCAAACGCATGCTGTTGATATTAACATGACCTTGTTCATACCCACAGCCTGGTGAGGCCTGTGGACAGTCGAGTTTTATATATTGTTTGGGACAATTTAGAATGAAAATGACAGAAATAATTTTAAAAGGACCCTAAAATTCTATCCCCTCTAGTCACTTTCTCCCCTCTGGTTTTTTTTTCATAGAAGTGCCTATAACTCTGAGGGAGTCTAGTTTTATCATCTTGTGGGCAGACTAATTTGGGGGCTTAAGAGCTGACAGTCTAGACATGGTGTGGGCAAAGTGGCTGCACAGTAATGAGCAGTTTGTGAGGGGGGGCAGCAGATGTAGCATACCCCACCATGACTACTAACTACAGAATCAGCTACAGGAAAAAACAAACAAACAAACAAACAAACAAAAAACACTCTTATAGTTCTGACGAGGCGCTCCACCCCCTTATGAGAAATTAATCTTTATGATTAAATGGTAGTGTTGATGTCAAGAGCAATGTTCTTAATATCTTGCTCTAGCCTGATTTTTGAGTCATCAGTACCATTTCCCTGGGCTTGTTAGTTTTTGCATATTTGTCTCATAACAGGCAGCTGCATTTTGGGTTGATTATTTGCATTTTAAAAAATAGGCTGCTCACACTGCATTAAATTTTTATAGCTACTGTGTTCATTGATCAGATCACTATGTTAGCAGTTACGATTCCAGCTGTATGTTTTAATTACACTTGAACAATCAGCCTTTCTTGGTCCTTGAGTAATCTGCAGAGTTTAATTTGTCCCTTTGTCTAATTCTGAGTTAAATTATTTCATTAGTGTTGGCAGTCTTGTATCACACACCCTTCCTGGTCTTTTCAAAATCAATTTCCTGGGGCTTTAATTATGTAGAACAGTCAATAAAAGTTCATGCCAACAAAAGAACTATCAAAGCAAGTGATCATGAAGAATATAGGCTCACAAGATATATTTTATTAATGAACACTTAACATTTATGCCAAAACATTAATTAATTTATACCATACCCTAGAAGAATGGTCAGCAATTTTATTTTTCATTTAGTTAATGACAAACTGCAGCACAGAGAGCCTCACAAACTTTTGAAAGATGCATAGCAAGTAAGATAAATGATTTATTTAACATTAAAATAAATGATTTATTCAAACAATCAGAATACATTAAGCTCTGAAGAAAACATTGACTTCTGATCATGACATTGTACTGTCATATTAAAGAAATCAGAGAAGTATTTATTTCGGGGCTACAAAGTTGTCTCAACTGTGGGCTCCATTTGATTCCAAACCTGTCTATCTTGGGTCTGCACAGTTCATTGTCTGAAGCTGAATTCAAATAAATGCCTTTAAAGGGACATGAACTGTTACAGTGCTCTATCCCTACGTGGATTCTTGGACTGGTCTTTTGGACTCCATTAGGATCTGGACTTTCCAATTCTAGTTTCTTGCTCAGCTAGAGCACTAAGATGCAGGAAGCTGGAGTCAGAAGGTTCTCATAAAATTACTTGCTGAGACCAGTCTAGAACTATAGTTTCTTTTTTTTTTTTTAATTTAATTTAATTTTATTTTTTTTTCTTGTTACAGAACCTTTGTTTATTCACTCATTTTTATGGCCGACTCAGCCCATCCCGAGGGCAGGGCTGGCTCAGCATGTGGTGCTGGGGATCGAACCGTGGTCCCTGAAGCCGCCCAAGCTTTCCCAAGCAGGGGCTTTAGACCACTGAGCCATTCCGCCAGGCCCCTAGAACTATAGTTTCATGGGTCTGATCTAGAAGACTTTTTTCCCATTGCACTGAACAGCCTCCATAAATTTTCTTCAGAGAATTAAAGCAAGACAAGTACTTTATTATTTCCTTTTGGATTATGGAAATAAGGCCTTACAGCTACAAGATAGATACACAGCACATATCTGTTTGCCATGCTTAAAAGCATGTTGATTTGGCATGGCGTAGAGAAAACTGGCTGCAAGGGTAGAGGCAGTTTCTGTCTTGTGTCACTAACTAGAAGCTATTTGGCTCCACAGGCTTCAGGTTCCTACGGGTATTGTACTAGATGAGTTCTCAGTTCCCCTCCAGCCTCAGGGTCCTATGATTCTTTCATGAACTTCAATAAAAGAATACACAGGAGGTAGAGAAAGATAAGCCATTGGATTAAAATGCCACTGTGCCAGGCAATCACATGGAAGCGGTTTTGAAGCTGAGCTTTAACATTTTTTGCTCACCTTCTCAGCAGGGTAGAAACTTCAGAGTCTTACTGTCCAGGGAAGTAGTGACTGGTAAATATACACATTAATACTTAAAAGGTCTAGGAAGAAACTCAGTGGGTAATTCAGAGGTCTTTAGACTTTCTGATCTCTTCTGGAAGGGTATTGTTAAGTCACCAACTGTCATGTTAACTAACACCATGACCCACTTGAGGAGAGGGCTCTTTTACATTCATCTTGGCTTTTTGAGTGCCTACTGCATTGTCTGCAATGCAGGAAGTGTTTGATAAATTTTGAATGAACTTCAGTGTTCAGAGCAGGGTCATGGAGTCTCGGTGCTGGGAATCTTAGCACTGCTAATGGCAGAAGTGCTTGGGTAGTACCTAGGGAAAGATGCTCACCAGTTGTGCTAATATATCCACATATCCACTTTGTGAGTATTCCCTGAGTGTCTCCTAGGCACCAGGAAGGACTATAGGAAGCTGAGGTGAATCCTGGGTATTTTCTGACCCAATTAACAGACGCAGTCTAACCTATTCTCCATAGCTTCAATGTGATCCTGATAGAAAACTTAGTTTTTTGAAAAAAAGGAATTAAAGAAAATGTGAGCGCAGATGGGGCATGACATGCTGGAGGACAGGTCATACCTACGCATAATCACGGATGTGTCTGCAGCCTCCACCAGCATCTGCTACAGTGGGGTCAAATGTAGGTAGGCTCTGTATTACCACATACTCGACTCACAGATGCTTTACTTTGGCCAAGCAGAACCTCTCAATACTACTTACACGTTATCTGCATTTTCCTCCTCTTAGTCTTTGTGTAGGTTTGTCCTTTTTTTTTTTTTTTTTTTTTTTTTTTTTTTTTTTTTTTTTTTTTTTTTTTTTTTTTTTTTTTTTTTTTTTTTTTTTTTTTTTTTTTTTTTAGAATTTTCTCCTCTCTGGCTAGAAGAGCCTTCACTCCCCACTGGCTGTGTGCATGGCTTCATTATCACTTAAGGCCCACCTACAGTTGCCCCCCTTAAAAACCTTCCTGAATTCAGGGTGGCTCTCCTCCATGTCCTTCTGGCTGCAGCTACTCTCTCCCTGCTTTAAGCTTCAATAGAACTTGAGCTATGCTTCCCTTTCAGCCAGTGTCTGCTTTTAAATCGAATATAATTATCATAGCCATTAAGTGGTAATTACACCAGGCTAAGCTCCTTGGAAATGGTTGTCCTTGTCTATTATCTTTTTGAATTATCCACAGGCCAGGTTGAGTGTTTTGTATTCAATGAGTATTAAATAAATAGAATAAATTGCTCTCAGAAAATACCAGATACAAATATCTAAACATGCCCATGAAAAAGGGATCCATGTCTAGGCCAATCTCAAGAGAATGTAACGTTAAAAAAGAAAAACAGACTCCCCCACCTGTTCGGAATTCCGAAAACATTAGAAAAAGCAGATTTAATTTTCAAGAAAGCAGTCTCAAAAAATGCTAAAAAAGAAAGAGGCAAATGAAATGCAACACAAAATTATACAAAAAGAATTTGCATTCATGATGTATACTATACACAACTCTGGAAACCATCCTTTCTCATCTTCTTCCTTAAAAATACCTCACAGGCCTTCTTTGCCCCCATGGAGCGCCCTGTACTCTGAGCACCCCCAGCTCTGCTGGTCTTGAGGCTCCTGGGCCCCAGGCCCGAGTTCCTTCTCTCTGCTTTTGCCAGTGAGGACAGAGACAGTCTCCCGTTTCCTCTGTTTCCCCCTCATCTGCCCCTACCAGGGTCTCCAGAGCACAAAAGGCCAATGGAGCACACTAAGCCAGTATTCCTCAGGGGGACTCGAGCTGGGAGCTTGCATCAGCGCCCCTTCCTCATGAAGAAGGCCTGTTACGATGTACTTAAATTTACCATCAAAACAGCCCCAGTGGGATTTGGTGATGGATTTCTGAGCAGGGATGGTCCTCACTTCTTATGGAAAAGGAACTGGTGAGTGCTCGCTCTGGGGTTAGTGGCTCGTACACTTCCTTGAAGCGGGGCCCTTGACCAAACAGTCCCAATGCAGGGAAGGCGCAGCACTGGTCAGGGAGAGGAAAACGGGCCTCAGGATGGGTTGGCAGGTGTCAGCTCCTGAGCTGTGAGGAGCCAGCACCTCCTATACCATTTGTCCCTTGTGCTGCCAGGAGGCTCCCCTCCCTCGGTGGGAGGTGACAGTAAGCATTTTTCAGCTTGTGCTTTCAAAATGTAACCGGTATAGTATTTTTTATTCCCGTGCTGCTTGGCTTGCTTCATTTGCTTTTATGACAGTGCGTGGGTACGATTAAATGACAATTTAATGTGTATAATAACTCATCTAAAGTTTTAGCGGGTGCCTGAATGAAGGTGATGGGGTTCGAGCGTATTTTTTGAGCAAGCTGTACAGTTTAAATCTAAGCCAGGGGGCAACTGAGAAAGATTTCTTATCTTGGCAGGACAGCTTTAATTTCTACAATCTTTCTCTTCTCAGCTTTTTTTCCCCATGCATTTACTTCTGTATCTCAATTGTGCAGAAAAAGAATGGGGGGAATTTGGGCTTAATTTCCATCCAGTGTTTTAAAATCTTTTTTTTTTTTTTTCAGGATGCATATCTGAAAATTACCTCTGGGCACTGAAACCTCTCTTGGTCCAAGGATGAATGAACCAGCGGCAGTTTCAGGGTCCCAGACGTTGCCTGGGGACACAAGCCACAGGCTTAGATGGTCTGTGTGCTCCTGTCTGAACAGGAGGTATATGTTTTGTCACTCTTTTGCCTGTTCTGTGTTTTCTCAGGGTGATGGGAAGACTGCCTTCCTCGACCTTAGAGAGCAATTTATGGAGGAGAAGGGAGAATCGGAGATGCCTGGGTTCCCTGCCCTCAGCAGGGATCCCAGGCTGAGCCCGGAATTTGCCCTCGGGTCACAAAGCTACAGGGTGCTCCTGCACTGCTGGCTATGCGACAGCTGAGGGCCCAGCCCAGGGGCATGGAGGGGAAGGGGCTCCTGGTCTCGGAGATGTGTTCAGCTTCAGATATGCTCTGCACATGAGAGTAGGCAGAGAGGCTCCCAGGGTAGCCTTCCCTGGGGCTGAACCATCTGGGTTTTAAGATCTGAATACTCCGCTAGTAGACAGTATTGGTGTGAGGATGAAAGCTTGAGGCTGTTTTCAGACTTTAACAAGGCAATTGATGGAGCATACTACGTGGCAGTTGATGTACAGAACTTGTGGAGTTTCTATGGGCCCAGAGCTCAGCTTGCTGGAACCAAGGCACCCGGTCCCCGGCACGAAGGCCTGGTGGGCCTCAGTGTAGGTGGAAGCAAAGCTACCTATATTTCAGAGTCATGGGTTTTTCACCTTCCGCACTGTCTATCCTGATTCTAGAATCCTGGAACTGTCTGTCCTCTGGATCCACTGCTAGCTTCCTTATCTTCTCTCAGCTACATTTTAATTCCTAAGTTAGTGCTGGATGTGGGGACCCCCTGTCATAACCACATCCTGCTTGACCAGTTCGTAATTCCAGCGGAGTGATTCCAGCCCTCGCAGCACTCTGTGTTTTCCTGTCAGGCAGCAAGTGAGGAAAGCAGGTTTCCACAGCTCGCCTCTCCCTGGGTCCTGGAAGGCGCTGCGGGATGGCTCCTGCATGAGGAACAAGTGCTCGAAGACAAAGAGGCTGAGAATTCCTGCGGAAGCCTTTCAGATCCAAGTGGAAATGAATGTCCTAATTACATATCCCTTTCAGTTTTGTTTGTTTTGTTTTTCCCTATGTGAAGGGGCAGTTAATTTCCACAGGGCACAGCAACTGTACTTTGGAGTGTCAAGTTTTACAGTTATTTTGTTTGCATCTCAATGGTGATTTCCAAAATAAGGGTTGGGGGTGGTGTGAATATTTTGAGAATAACAGGGTAGCCAGAGCAACAGTAGGGAGCTACTTTATAGGGCAATCAGGAGAGCTGAAATCACAACCTCTCATTTATCCACTGGTAATAATGCTGAGGGAATTACAGGGTATTTTTCTAGCAGTAGCATTTGTTTCTATAGAACAGGACTAGATTTGAAAATGTGTTTTGCGTTAGTAACCCCATTTCCCCCTACTGGGAGACAAAGGACTTGAATACCACTTTTGTGTTCAGTGGCTAACTGTATGCAGTGTGATCAAAACATAAGTTCAATGTTCAAGTTAAGAAAAATTACTACAGCAAAAGACGCAGGGCCATTAGATTAATGCCCTCAGGATATCCCCATAACTTTGAAGGCAGCTATCCCAACGTTCTTGCTACTTCCTAAAGGAATGGAATAATTTTAAGAATTTAAGCATACACTGTGTATTTTGATCACACCACCCTCGAGTTCTGTTGTGTGCTCACAGGCAGGGCAGCAGTAGCAGAGAGCAGGAGGAGTGGGAAAACAGGAGGGGTAGCCCCTGATTCCCCAGCCCTCTGGCTCCTATTCCTGCTTCTTGTCCAATCTGGGCAAGCAGAGGTGAGAAAGAAACCTGGGAACATGGTGGGAGAATGGAGAAAAAAAATCGAGGACCTCAGGGAGCCATGGTTCTTTGTCTTTATTGCTAGGGCCTAAATTTGACTTTAAAGGCTAGATTTCAATTCTTAAAGATAAAATCAACTTAATTCTACCCCTAACTTAGCAGAGTTAGCCAAATGTTACTTACACCTTAAATCAAGAGTCCTTGCAGTGTGGATGCAGGGCCTGTGGACAGCTCTGAGGAGTCATTAACTCAGTGACTGAGATAGAGTGCACAAGAGGGACAGAAAGCTAAGAGAAAGTAGGAGGCAGGACCAGACAGGACAGGAAGGGTGCTGCCTTAGGGCACTGCGTATGAAGGGCCCTGCACAGTGAAAACATGGCTTCTAGGCCAAGCATGCTTATTGTAAAAAGGATGGGATCTGCTGTCTGGTACCAGCATAGAGTGGAGAAATAGCTCATGAATTTATTCTGTTTAGTTTTCCCAAGCTTCAAAGTGGTTTTGGGTCAAAAATACTGTCTTTTGTCCGTTGGTATCAGTGGTGGCCTCTGGAGACAGGGTGACCCTTTTGCTACTCACCAGAGTGGTAGCACACTGCCTCTCATAGAAGCATGGCCTGGTGCATGGCTGGCCCCTTTGGTTCCCTGACCAGGGAGGGGGTTGTGTCTTTCAATACCTGGCCCTGGTCATTGCACACAGAGAGGAGAGCTCACTCGTTCATACCTGGGCAGCATTTCTTTTTTCTTTCTTTTTCTTTTTTCATGTATTTAGTACAGGGTCTACAGGGTCTCATTACACAGATCAAGCTTGCAATGACCCTCTTGTTTTCAGCCTTCCAAGTGCTGGGATTACAGATGCATGACACCACATACAGTCTTGGGCAGCATTTTCTGAGGGCTTCCGTTGGTCTTATTTTTCTGATAATTCTTTTTTGTGAGACTGTGGTTAACCAGTGGGGGGTGGGCATATCTGCACCACACCTGGTTCATTTCTGCTTATCTTCCTTTCTGCTTACTTCTCTATTATTTGAAACAGGGCCTTACTATATACTCTAGGTTGGCCTCAAGTTCTTGATTCTCCTACCTTAGCTTCCTAAGAGCTGCAGTTACAGATGTACCTCACCCTGGATAGCTCTTTATTTTTGATGCTTTCCACTGTGGTGAAGGAACAAATAGCAGAGGCTCATTTTTTTGTGACAGGTCTGAAGCCTTCCTACTACTACCAACACTCCCTGTGAAGACCAGCCTAACCTAATGCACTCTGGCACGCAGAAACACCCGAGCAACACTCAGGATCACTGGTCTGGCTTTGAAGATGAGATTTTGTCAGCTGGCTGTAGTGGCTCCTAGGTGACTCGATCAGACCCTCTGAGCTGCATAGATATTTGATTAGGACAGTAAAATTCTCAGCATCTCTTTACGACCTAGACACCAAGAAACTGAGCTGAAGGACTATATGGTTACACGTGTCCTGTAGAAGAGTACACCTGCTGCAGTGTAGGGACACCCAGACCTAAATCACACTCTGCATGTATCTTTTAGCTGGAGCTAATCAACCTATTTCCTGGTGAAGCAGGCTCACTGGGTGAGATGGTGTGTCACTTCCGGAATGAGATGGGGATGGGCTTGCAGGTTGGCACCTAAGCTCAGCAGCTACTTCAGGTTCTGAGACCAGCTCCAATGGAAACATGCTGCAGTAAGGTGGCAGAGTGCAGTGGCCATCTCTCATGTAGGGGCACAGGACGACTGTACAGTTCAACAGGGAAGAGTAGGGCCTAACCTGATGCGCTGGCATGCAGAAACACCAGAGTGACACCCAGGATTAGGAGACAGATTTATTTACATTGACAGACACTGATTGGGATCATTCCCAGAATATCCGCTCTCTGGTGGTCTAGGGCTAATATGGGATAGGCAAACAGGAAGCAGAAAGGCTTATCAGTTGGGGATTGGTTCTCTCAATGTGCATTACAGTGACCAGCTATGTGTTACAATGATCAGCCATTTTTAAGAGACAGAAGCAACCTGTACTGGAATAGGAACTGTTACCTAGGTGTTATGGTTTATGTCTAGTTGTCCCCCCAAAGCCTCATGGAGTCATTGGGCGGGGACTTCTAGAGTTTGAGACTTGATCCATGATCCCTGGGATTATAGGTTTTAGTACTGATGGGATTATGGGTGTAGCCTAGGGCGGGAGCTAAGGCAGAAAGCCTGAATGTAATATGAAGAGAGACAGAGAGACAGACTGGAGCTCGGGCTGTTGCTGCTGCTCTGCTGCCCTGTTTGGTTGGCTGCCTCTGCCACCATTTTGCTGCTGTTCTGCTGCCTTGAACTGGATGCTCTCCGCCCTGCTCCACTCAGCCTTGGGCCAACTGAATATGGACTGAAACCTTCACAAACTGTGAGC
>PVJA010025161.1:0-31071 GCA_004027025.1 Myocastor coypus
TTAAAAAAAAAAAAAAAAAAAAAAAAAAAAAAAAAGAATGTTTTGTTATACAGGTCTTGCTTCGACTTGCCCTTGACCACCCACCAAGAAAGAAAAAAGCTTAATTACAATGCATGGAACGCAGAGCTAGATCGGTGAAATGAGCTTTAGGAGGCTTAGATTCAGTAGCCTTCAACATTACAAGCTTCACTGGTGGCCCACTGCAATTGCAGAACATTTGACTGTGTATGTATCTGCTTCCTCTTAGTCCAAAGAGAAGTATATTCTTTTCCTTTTCTTTTCTTTTTTTTTTTTCTAAGTAACATCAGTAAGGAAGTGTGTCATGCCCACACACTGTACTGTGTAGAACGATTGTGAGGACAATATGCAATATGTCAACTTTCAAAAAAAGAAAGAAAAGGGAAAAGAAAAAGAAAAAAAAAAGTAATGTTGATTTAAAAGGGTTAATGTTTAATTGTTTGATCAATCTTATATACCTATGTGTATTAATCTAAACTGATCTGATGATGAAAATATGTAATATAATCATTGTTAAATTTAAACAATAAAAATATTAAATTAAAAAATATTTCAATAGAAATATTATGTTTTGAAGAAGTGGCTGAGTGAAAATTAGTTATAGTTTAGTTTTAGCTAACATTAACTGTCCTAATCCAGAGTACACAGCAGAAAGGTGTGCACTAGCATTTGATAGATCTTTATCAATACATTTATTTGAAGACCTTGCCTCTGAGATTTCAAGACTTCTAACTCAATCTTCAATAGTTTTTCAAATGATGTATTATCTGGTGGAAATTTTATTTTATCAGTGAAATGCACACTGTATCAGGTAAGTGCATTGGTTACAAATATAGTGCAGTAGCTGGCCCCTCCTAGTACCTCCGTGATGTAGAATTAGAGGAACCCTGGCCTGATTCTCCCCTGTGTCTTCCACTGTGTAAAATTCTTGATCCAAGCCTGAGGCACCTGATTCTGCCTCAGAAATTCTTCAGAATGAAATTCCTCTTCCGTGTTCTTTCCTCACCCCTGGTGCCTATTCAAACTTCTGTTGGGAGAATCTGAGGGACCCAGTTGGGACAAGGCCAACCTTCCCGAAACAAGTTTTACAGTGGTGGCATCACTGGGTCATAGCTTGTTATGGTTTCCACTTTCAATGTTCTCCCAAGTTCTATTTGCCAAAATCTTGATCAGCAGCCTGTGGTGTTACTGATCTATTATGGAATGAGGTGATAGGGCCCTATGCAAGGAACTTAGGTCACTGGGGAGTTCTTTCTGAGAGGACACTGAGGCTTTGGCTCTTCTTCTCTTCTTTTGCTTCCAGGCTGCCAAGAGGGGAACAGGTTTACTCTACTACATGCTCCCTGCCCCTATGTTCTGCCTCACCACAGGCCCAAAGCCATGGCGACGACAGACAATGGACTGAAACCTGTGAGACTGTGAGCTAAAACATACTGATCCTTCTTGTAAGTTGTCTATCTCAGATCATTTGTTCCAGTGGTGGAAACCTAATACATAGTTGTTTGGAAGCCCAGATAGTCCCTGACTTACCATAGTTCTATTTATGGTTTTCTTTACTTTATAATACTGCTACTCAAGAGAAGCAATACTTCAAGTTTTGAACATTTCCTATGACGCATAATAGTCTTGTGATGGTGGGCAGCCACAGCAGGCTGCCGTTTGCAGGCATCCCTGTGATCATCTTCTATGTGGTGTTTGATAGACAAGATGCATTAAGTGCACCTTGACTGACAATATTTTCGGTTTATGAAAATGTTTTCAAGTTATGCATCGTGGTAGAAACTGAATTGTGAGTCAAGAAGTTAAATTTGGTCTGAGACCAAATTTGTGTCTTTCTTTCAGAGACCAGGAACAAACTGTCCACCAGAAGGAATCTGCTAGTTGCTCAGGCCAACTTGCAACACTGGAAATATCTTTGTATTTATTTTCTTTCACTCTTTTTATAAAACAAATACCCAGGAGAACTTCAGGGACTTGTAACCCTGGGGCTCCCAGTAGTCTATAGATTGAATTGAGGTTGGCCACAGGACAATCTCTGTACCTAAATCTTTCAGAAACATAAAGCCCAGATCCACGATGGTGGCAGTAGTACAAATACTACCACTTTCTATGGGGAGATGAGGAGATTGTCAAATTATTACCACAACTTAAGCAAACTTCACTTTAAAATTACATTTATTCATTAATCTTATCTTCCTTTTTCTCCTAATTTTTCCCATCCTCCCCTCTACATATTCCATTTACTTTTTCTTTCCATTTTTCTGCTTTTATAAGACCTCTAAAGTCCCATTTACTTATCATCCACACCTTAATGGCAAAACAAAATTACTTCTGATATGTGTCCCTTAGTACCATAGATCTTATCCTCTTATAAAAGACAAGGGCAGGAGCCATTTCATTAATTCATTCACCAGTCTTCAGGCAACAAGTTGAGAAAAGTGAAGTGCTTTTCTCTCAGGGAATCTTTTTCCTTGGAATCCACCATTGATATGCCCTCAGGTTGCCTCCCTATGTCTCCTGTCCCCTGTTGTAGGGCAAGAACAACCTTTTAGCAGTGTTGAGAATAGGGTAAGGCAAATATGTACTGCAGGGGTGTGTTGAGGGAGAAAGTGCTTTTCGGAGCACTTCTGAGTCTGTTCCACTTCCCTCAGAATAGTGTCAGCAACAATTTTAAGCATGAAAAGGATATTTTAGATCGCGTTTACATGGCCCACAGATACATTTATTTTTAGAGATCTGAGTGTAAGTATTTTTCATATCTTTTATTTTATTTGTATTTTAGGGAAGGGTCTACAGGGTGTTCAGGGTCTCACTACTAGATTGGTCTCATAGTAATGTGCCTGTGTACAGCTTCCCAAGAGCTGGGATTATAAGTGTGCACCACTGTGCCCAGTCTCAATTGCCATCTCAGTGTGCCCTGGGGGAGGGACCAGCATGGCAGGTCTGGGGTTCAAATCCCTGGCCCCTAGGCCTACTTGCAGACACTTTAATCCACTGAGCTATTTAGCCAGCCCTCAATCTTTTAACTACTACGTGGTGGCTTGGCCACTTAAGTCTTGCCCTAATGTAGGTCTATGAAAAACTGACTGAGGGGACTGAGGAGTGAATGTTTCTTCCTTGACTTGTTTGGCAAGCATTAACGGTTGAATTCCTCTGTTTCCCACATGCAGTGCTGACAAGAAATTCTTACATATCTTATGAAGTGCATTATAACTTGTACTTTTATCATAGCAGCTATTTGAGGGACCACACAGGTTGTTTTTGGTCCTCTTACTCTTGCAAGGTAGGTATCATGCAACATCAAGAGGTAGCTTGGTTGAGTAATCAAGGTGACAGGGAAAGACTCTTGATTTTGCCACTAAACTATTCTTTTTGATGATTACAAACCCCTTTACATGTTAGTCATTTCATTTGTGAAGTACTAGAATACCAATACTCACATTACACTATGGCTGTGAAATACAAATGTGATGATATACATAACGTAGCTGATAATTTTGTCTTGGTTACTCTTCTCTCATTGCTGGGACAAATACCGACATGCAAGCTGAGGGAAGGAAAGGTTTATTTAGCTCACAGTTACGGAAGGTTTCATAGTTTAAAACAGCCTGAATTACACAGCAAGACTTTGAGGCAGTGCATCACCATGTCCAAGCTGATCCTCTCCATACTTCCGAGAGGCTACTAGGCCTGAGGTATGGAGGAGGCTGTCAGTTTAACACTTTGTGCCTCTCTGGCCCCACATCTCAAGTTCCACCCTGATCCTCTGGCCCTACCCCTGGAACTGCAGGCTTGACAGCCCCATGATTTACGTGAGGCTTTGGGGAGACAACTAGGTATAAACCATGATGATAATATAACCAATATATCGTAATATAATAAATGTGAATTATTATCCTTATCTTCATTTAAGAGTGTAGTTTAGAAATGAGTTGTTGGAATTCAAACTCAGACCTGATGTCCAAGTTAATGCATGATTATGTGCTTTGATGAAGATAACAGCTAATCGGAACTAACATTTTATTTATTTATTCTTTTCGGAACTAACATTTTAAATGTTTGAGTTTTAAAAATTCTTGCTGGGTGCTCTAGTGGAGAATTACACAGATTAGCTTCTTTTATAACCCTGATGACTCCTGCAGATTGGTAGGGTTATTATCATCATCCGCACTTGGAGATGGAAAACCTGAGGCCAGTGGAGGTCCATTTGCTTAGGACTCCTGCTGCTCACGCAATGGTGAACATCCTCTGCCTCAACAGTCAGGCTTTGGGTTAGCCATGGGGTTTTTAGGCACTTACATGGGTCTCACTCCCTGCTTTTCTTGTTTTGCAGAAGTCTTTGCTAAGTTAGTCGTGGCTTCTGTCTAGCACCCAACAAGCAAGCCTGCGAACGTGCCTGGATTCTTGAGCACACAGAAGGAGCTCATTCTTCTATTGTAGAAGGAAAATGGGAAATTTATGCAGTGTGAGGATGGAGACCATTAGGAAAGGACAGTTTTGAGTGGACATAAGCAATCAAATGGCCAGCTTTCTCTCTGACTTAGCTGCATGGTTGATGCTGCAGTGGACAGCAGAGGCTGCAAAAAACAGTGAGACAAGCCATTCTTATTTCTTATGCCTCCATAGAAATGATCTTTTTAGAAACACATTTTTAGTACATATTTGTCATACATATTAATCATGTTCACCATAGGGAATTTGCACTTGTACCTGATAGATCATAATTTTCCCATTCCATTCTCCACCCCTCAGTCCTTCTTCACTTTCTATTTACGAAAGCTATGTTTCCATGTTTTCTTTCCATTTTCTCTTCCTGTATACCCCTTCACTCCCTTGTCTCTCTTCCCATTGGGGCATTCTTCCTACTTCCTAGTATCTATCATGAAGATCATTTGCCACAGATGTTCTGTTCATCTTATATCAGATACGAAATCTACGGCACAGTGAAATTTAAAAACTGTGCCCATAGTAACAGTGCTGATAATGATGGAGTGAAGAGGTAAACCTCAGCATATAGACTACAGGGCCTATTCCAACCCTGTGCATCTTATTATAGCTCAGGGAAGCCTCATGGGGTATAAGGGTGGAGAGGTCTTGCATACTTTGAGGTTTTATCTGTAGGGAGAATAAATGACTGATTTGAATAAAGTGTTTGCTTTGTTCCTTTTCTGTTCCAGGATGATGTGTCCAGTGGAAATGCATCAGAGAAGAAATGATTTAGTCAGCCATTGCTCCTGGAGGATCAGAATTTTATTTTCTTTGAGAAGACCATGCCACTCATGAAGGATACATTTTAAAGAAAGCAAGCTCTATAAAGCGTTCTACCTTGAGAAGGGGCATTTTTCTGAGAGTAGACAAGACCCTGTGGTAATGGAGACTCTAACCTTTGTACGTGGGAGATGGTAGTGATTCAGTCCAGTGTCTGGAAACCTCTGTTGCTTTCTTTTGGACACTAGTTGACTTCAGTGAGGGCAGCTCTGAGTGATTCAGGTAATGACAGGAAAAGAATCCAGCTGGCCCTACTGTGATCATTCATAACTCTGTGAGAAAGCTTGAAATCATTTGCTTTTTGTGATTTCAGGCCAAATAAAATTTCATCCATCAGATATTTTAAATAACGTAGTTTAACTCCCAGGCTTATATACAATGTTTTCTTTATGCTCAATTAGTTTGCTTAAGAAAGGTTGTTCTCCAAAATAGGTAAAGTGAAAAGCATTGCTCCCAAGAATCAAACCAACACAACCATTTAAAACATAATAAAAGTATATTTGGCTAAGAGCAAATAAGGCCTCATTATTCTAGGGAAAGTTGAGTTTGTGTTTTATTTCACTTAGCTTCATCTTTCAAGGAATCATAAATAACAAATGCCAAGTAATAAATACACTGTACAATATGCAATTTAATAATCCTAAAGGGTTTCATTACTGTGGCCATATGCTGGAAATGTAAATTGTGGCTAATATTCTAATCTTCCCTTATGGACTTCACAAATTCTTGTTTTGCTGGTGTAAACTATACAAGATTATGCTAACTATTCGCAGAATAAATGAACTCAGTGTGGCTAAATGACGTGTCCCTGCTTTTGAGTATCTTAAAGATAATATAAAAATCTTTGAGTAATATATTTAATGTTTAGTTTTGAATTTTTTAAAATAAAAACATCCATACTTCAAGGTAATAAATCAGAAAGTTACCCAAGAGAAACCCAACAGCTGTTTTCAATATCACAGGTAAATTCTAGTCATGGGAAAATCTCTATTACTGCCTGAGCTGTTGGAAAAACATTATGCATTAAATAGGCCCTGGACTACCAGACAACTCCCTCATAAACCGATTTTTTTGACTATTGTTTTTTCTTTGTTTTATTTTTGGTTCACAATTTTCATTGTTCATTCTAGAATTTTTGCAGTGTAGACTAGTACTTTTATTATTCCCTGCCCTGATCCATTGTCTCCTGCTTTAACCCCAATGAGTTAAGATCCAGTCTACTGTTTGCTCATGAGGAGAGAGTAAATAGTAGAAGTCTACATCCTTAGAGGAAGGGTGCTTGTGCCTTTCCAATCATCTCATTCTTTTCTCCTAGAACACTATCCATACTTAACACTGATCAAGATCTATCATTTTATCCATAATTAACCCAAAAGTTAATTTCTGCCCAACTGCTTTATCTGACCAAGTCCACTCCAGCCTGTTCACATATGTATTCAAAATTCCTTCAGTATTAGTGAGTCATATATAGTTTATTATTTTAATATCAACACAGTTCTGCACTACCTGGGCAAATACTGTTTTACTGCGTCCTAAATGTGCATTAGGTGAGGTGCAGCTGAAAAGAGGTTCACATAGATCACATTCTCAAGAAATGTACGTCTTAGAAGAAAAGACTGCACCCTGCCTCTATGAGCAGGTAGCAGACATGAACTCTGCTAAGGAAAGAGTATGAGAGCTGGAGTGATACTGCCTTTTGTGCGCATCTTTTTACCTGAGCTGCATCTTGAATGAGGCATTAATGAGCAGATGACGCTAAACATTTGCAAGTTTATTATTTTGTGACATTTTATTCACTGTAGGCTAGCTATCAGACATATGTGAGTAGTAGAACATATTTGTAATTTTCCCCTAAAGAATCTACTCCAAAGAACTTTTCTGAGAGTTGAGGAACACACTAAGCACACTAACACAGAGACAGGATGACTCAGGTCCCCAGTGCGAGGTGTGCTTCTGATGGTCACGAGGTCTTCTGGGGCACAAGGATTTTCTGGTGTCTCAGAGTGCAGAGCAGAGTGTTGCATTGCCCAGAAGCTGTCATGAAGAAAATGAACACTGGAAAAGGTGAGACAAGCACAACGTTATGCTGGAAAGCTATCACCTACTGGTAGTTAAGGCTGGTATGTTGTGCCAACTTGACTTTCCCAGATCCCAAAAGAAACATTGTGACAAATCCTATTCACATACCTCATGATGCACGCTAATGTGTGGCACACAGAATTACTACCATCACACATCTCGAAATGTTGTATTTTATAGGCATAATAAATGTAGATGTGGTAATTTTCCATCTTTGCTATAAATAGCTTAGAGCTCTTCTAACTCCTTGAGATCTTGAACCAACATGTTTTACAAAGTTGCTTATTCCCATCTTCTGAAGAAACATGGGATTAAACATTTTCTGGAAATGAGAGTCTAGCCTTCAATGAAAACAATATTGTAACTATATCTCACGTATCACATTAGCAACATATAGCTTGCCTTTAGCCACACAGGAAAATGGAATGTTTAGCAGATGATGTTCATTGCTGAATTAAAACCTATTTCAGTGTTAATGACAAAATTAAAGCTATTTGTTATTAGTCTACCACTCATAGTCAGACAAAACCTTAGGAAATACTCTTTGAAAACTACTTTTGTTCCAAATGTAAATATAGGGCGTATAAAGAGAGCTCTGGGTTTTTACTAAATATTTGGTTCTCAGAAGCAACAAAGTAAACTATCACAGGAACAATAACAACAAAAACAGCAACCTAGGCTGGGGAGAAAGCTCAGTGGTCTAAGAGCCTGCCTGGCAAGTGCAAGGAACCGGGTTTGATCCCCAGTGCCAGATGCCACCACATGCCATACCGGCCCCGCCCTGGGCTCCCTGAACCAACTACTGAAACCCGGCGTTGTGGAGCACGTCTGTAATCCCAGGGGGAGGCTGAAAGAGGACAATCACTGGGAGTCCGAGTCCCGAAGCAAGATCCTGTGAGAAATGTATAAATTAAAATAAAGAAACAAACAGAGCCAGTGAGATAGCTCAGTGGACTAAGTGCCCTTTTGGCAAGTACAGGGACCAGGGTTTGATATCGAATCCTGCATGCTGTGCTGGCCCCACCCTAGGGGCGGGCTGAGCCAATGATCAAGTCCGGGTGTGGTGACGCATGCCTGTAATACCAACGCTCGGGAGGCTGAAAACAGGAGGATCACTGCAGGTCAGAACTGCATAGTGAGACTCTGGATCAAATACATAAAATGAAAAACAAACAAAAAACAACAGCCTTCTTTTCTGAAAAACAAGAAGAAAGAAAAGACAATGTAAACAAGAGAAGAGAATATGAGGGTAGCATTGCTCAGAGGACTAATTTAAAAAAGAAAAACAAGTGCCATTTACTTCTTTGGTTTGTCTTCAACAGTCATGTTAGCATTTCTAGTAACAGGAGACCTATAGAAACAGCTGCACTATTAGCTTTGCTTCATGCTACAGCACCGCTGAAAAGCTCTATTAATTTGAGCCAGAGGCGTAGAGGAACTGCATCGCCCGAACTTCCCAGCTACATCTTTAAAACTAATGAACACTGACGGAAATGGGAGGGCCCAGGAGCAAGGAAGGAGAGCAGGCGGGAGGCTGGAGTGGGAAGCGGTGGCAGTCGTGTGACAGGGCCAAGTGGGATGGGGCTGGCATACTCAGGATGCAGAGAGAAAAAGCTAGCCAGAGCTCGCTTCCTTGCAGCCACTCATGAGAGATTTTTGCTTTGATCGCACAGACGCATGAGGAATAAGCACCATCTGCAAATACTAACTTTTAAGAGCACAGTGTCACTGGCTTCTAGTAGGTATGGTTTAATATGGACTGGATATTCTCAAATCTAGTCCAGTATTCTCTCCTATGAATGAAGAGGACAGGGTATGTGTTAGAAAAATGGAGAGCAGGCCCTGCCTCCTGTGATTAAAAGTTTTCAGGTATTTGACATGATACGAATTTCTTTCAGTATCCATAACTGCTTCTTTAGTCATTGTTGCCCAGAAAGTTGTGAAGATCTCTAGATGTACTCTGGTTTTGAGGCTTTGAAAGTTGGTTGCAATCCAAATAAACCCTCCCTGTGGTTTTTGCAAATCTTCTTTTGCCTTCCCTGGAATCCTGGGTGCGCTGTGCCAGCCACAGAACCTGGGTGTGGTGGAGCATGGCAGTAATCCCAGCACTGGGTAGGCTGAGGCAGGAGGATCACTATGAGTCTGAGTTGTGTAGTAAGTCCCTGTACCAAATAAATGAAGAGAGAGAGGGAGAGAAGGAGAGAGAGAGAGAGGGAGGGAGGGAGAGCGGGAGAGAGGGAGAGAGAGAGAGAGAGAGAAAAAGAGAAAAAGAGACAGAGACAGAGAAGTTAGAAAAATCATTTGTTTAGTAACTTTCTAAAAAAAAAAGAAAATTTAACTATTGATCCACTCCTATACGTGCTGGGAGCCCACCCTGTCCTGGCCTCCTCCTGGCATCTCCTTGAAGGTGGGGACTGTACCATTATCCATGCTCAAAGTTAAGGATCCATTCCCAATATATTTTTTTTTCATTCTTTTCCACCTAATCAGTTGAGGAACTAGCAGTGCTGCCACCGTCAGTGTGTTGTTGTAACTGCTGCAGTGGTAGCTTTCTCTTCTAAAATGTGGGCCACAGTAGCTTGCTAATTGCACCCACATCAATGTGCCATATTTGTCTAAGCAAGGCTGTTTCACTTTTATACTAAGAATCTGTCTTAAGAATCTTTCAGTTTTCCCCTACTATGGGGTAACACACAGGGCAAGGTTTTATTATTTATTTTATTCACATGTATGTTGTTTGTGTATGCCTCCTGGATATCATCTAACCTCCTGGCTGATTGTAGTTGTTTGTCTTGGGCTTTCGTATTGTTCAGAATATTGAACAGTTACTAATTCAGTGCATGTTATTTCCACTATTCAGCATGTCTTTGCTTTTTTTGCTTTGCTTTATTTTTGCAGTGCCAGGGATTGAATTCAGGACCTTGCGCTTGCCAGGCAGGTACTTGTGTTGCTGAACTATCTCCCCGGCCCCCCAATATCTTTGCTTAATATGGTCCCTTGACTAGGATGGCACCTCTGAGTTTTATTGTCACAAGAGTTAGATGAATACACACCGAGCACACACAATAGACTCTGGTACGTGTTTGCTCACCAGCAGTAGGCACTTAGGGAGTTTAGCCCAGGTGTTAAAAAGGAACTGAATTCACAGTTTGTGTCTGGAAGTCTATAAATTACTTACAATCTCCTTGGCTTCATTTCCTCTGCTACAAAAAGTAATTAATAACTGTAGCTCTTAGGTTGCTATGGAGATTAGTGAGATAATGCATGCACAATGCTTACTGTAATGTTTTAGGGTAAGTTCTCAATTAGTATCAGTTGTTATTATTGTTGATCTTTGAGATCTAGTTCAGATGTTACCAACACTGTCCTTTTAATGACTTACTATTAGTTCCCTTCTTGAGTGCTACATAGCATCCACTCTATATATCCATTCATCTCTTAATGGCATATGGACTACTTACATTATTTAGCTGTTGTGAGTTGTACTGCTATAAATGTGAGCATGCATGTATCACTGTCACACTATTTTTGATTTTCTTAGATATTTCAGGAACTCAGGTACAACTGGGCCAAATGAAATTTCTATTTTTAGCTTCTTGAAGAATCTCCACACTACTTTTCTTCTTCTTTGGCCTGAGAGCTTTTGGCATTTTCGTAGATAACTTATTAAGGTCATCTGAAGCTACATGTGTCCTCAGAACCAGGTCCAATAAAGGTCCCATCTCTTCCAACTCAATCTGTGGTGTTCTGCAGCCAGCCTTCTTCAAGAGCAACTTGTACCTGTGAAAGTAAACCTTCCCCATCAGAACAGTGAAGTGCAGAACATACTCTAGTACAGGATACTTTTGGTACAACTTATGGAAGGATTCATACTCGGAAATGAGACCTAGACAAACTATAAGCGAGGAAAAAATGAAGGGATTGAAGGACTGACCTGCAGAAAGGCTAACAGAAGACCAGAAGAAAAAGGCAAAGAGAATTAAAAACAATTAATATAAAAGAAAAGAATCTCCACACTGATTTCCATAGTGGTTGTGCTATGGAATAGTGCAAAAATGCTATTTTTTTCCCTCACAACCTTGCCAGCATTTGTTTTTCTGTGTGTCCTTTATAATTACCATTCTTATTGGAGCAGGTTGCTTTGATTTGCATCTCTAAAATGATCAAAGATGTTAAGCACTTTGTATGTATATAATGTCCATTTACACTTATTTTTCTGAGAAACATCTATTCATTTCAGTTGCCAATCATTTTACTGAGTTTTTATTTAGGGGTGGGTATTAACTTTTTGATTTCTTTATATGTTTTAGATATTAGACCAAGCTGTGTTTTTCTGTTATAAAGGTGAAGATCTCAGTTCTCTGACTTATAGTGGAATTGTATCAATTTGACTCTTGATGTGATCCATTGCTTTTATAATTGATGTCCATGCAATGATATAATTCATCTCTGCATCAATATATTTGCTGCTTTTCCATGTCTCACATTATATGCACAGATTTGTGGGCCTTCAGTGTCATGTGTGTTATTCCAAATCTATGTTCATATTGCTTCCTCTAGGGAAGCAACCAAGATCACTTTTTCTCCTCGGCCAGTTTTTCCTTTCGCAACAACCCATATTTTCTTCTCAAAAGGCTTGTTTTATTGTTTTGTCTGACTTTTCTTTCTCCTTGTCTCTTCAAGTTTCATTGTAAAGCCTTTATAAACATGTCCATTAAAATGTTCTCTTTAGATACTGAGTTTTTCTTTTTTCAAATGTTAGCACTTTAGGAAAAGAAATAAAACTTAAATGTATGCTTCAAAAGATGTTTGTGAGGGTGAAACCCTAGGTAAATTTCACTGTGCCAGTATTGATTAGAGTCAGAATATTTAACAAGGTCTAAGTCCCTGTAAAATACTCAAAGTCCAAATGAAAATATGCCAATAAGCAAAAGAAATTTGAGTAGAGCCAATTCACCTGGTTGCTTACTATAGCCTCATCTGTGTGGAATGAAGGACCTGGGTAAGGTTTCAGCTAAATGCTGCTACCATAGTGGACATATTGATGCCTGAAATACAAATTTCTCAGTGATATTATGGGAGAGGCAGTACAGCCAGAAAGGCATGCCCACTTAGGTTCTGCCATCCCCTTGGCACATCCTGAAAGACCCTAAAGGAAAATAATGAGATTTGTGAAAAATAATACTTATGAACACAATGGAATTCTACTGCACAATGTAAGCACTCCATACTTTGAAGTCCAAATGAAACTCTTTAAGTTGCTCTTTCAGTGTAGCGATAATTAATATTCTTAATAAAGATCAAAACACTTGCTGATTTTTCTGAATTACAAAGATAATTAAATGGTGTTTTTTTGCAGTATTGGAAATTTAACCCAGGGCCCTGAGCAGCTACTCGACCACTGAAGCATACACATAGCATCTCTCTCTTTATATGTGTTTTTAAATTATGCAGGCTACATTGTAACTTTTTACGATGAGACACACATTCAGGGAATTTTCTTCATATTTCCTTCAGTATTTAATTCATGTAAGCATGTGTTTCTCTATCTTGTAAAATTGATATCACTGGATGATCTTCTTTACCTTCAAAATCTCCTAAGAATCATATTTTTTATAATGCTATGTTTTATAGTTTTTAATGCACTGTCTTATATAAATATCTGATTTTATTCACATATCATCTTTTTGAGACAAGTGGGATAAATCTTGTAATAGTTTTCATTTTTGTAGATTGACTATATTTATACTTAGGTAGATTTTAAAAGGTAAAAGATTTATACGTTCTGGTATGATAATTAGGTAGATTTTAGGGTTAACTGCATGTGTCAACATTTTCCGGTCAGTTCCTATAACACTGATTGTGTTAATTTACTGTGGCTGCTTCAAGTAACTGCCACAGACCTGCTAAATAATAGAAATTCATTTTCTTACAGTTCAAGAGACTCAAAGTCTGAAATCAGAGTCCTGGTAAAACTATAGTCCCTCCAGATTATCCAAGGGACAGTTTATTATTTACTCCTTCCTATTTTTCCCCCCAGGGGGGAGTGGCTGTTGGCATTTTGTAGCTTATAATTGTATCGCTCTAGGTCCTTCTTCCGTGGTCCAGTAACTTCTTTTTCTTTTACGTTTCTTTCTTTTCAGGTCTGTTTAAAATTTTTTTTTATTTTTTATTTATTCACTTATGTATTTATTTTTATGTATTTGGTAAAGGGTCTCTTGGGCCCGGCGGGATGGCTCAGTGGTCTAGTGCGCCTGATTGGGAAAGCTTGGGCGGTTTCAGGGACCGCGGTTCGATCCCCGGCACCACATGCTGCGCCAGCCCTGCCCTTGGGGCGGGCTGAGCCGGCCGTAAAAATGAGTGAATGGACAAACAAAGGTTCTGAAACAAGAATAAATAAATAAATAAATAAATAAATAAATAAAAATTAAAAAAAAAAAGGGTCTCACTATGATGCTTGGACTTGTATTGATTGATACTCCTGTTTTCAGCCTCCGCAGAGATGGGATTACAGGCATGCACTACCATGCCCAGTTTCTGCTGCTGTCTCAGCGTGATTGGGGGTGGGGCTGGCGCAGCATGTGGTACTGCAGATCGAGCCCGGGTTCTTGTGCTTGCCTAGAGAGGCGCTTAGTGCACGGAGCTATCTCCATGGTCCCCTTCATGTCTCTTGAAGGTCACTTGTCTTTAGACACACAGTCCACATCTAGTCCATTCTAAATAGTTTTCTCATCTGGAGGTCATTAATTACATCTGGAAACCCATTTTGACATACACATGGACACTTATATGGAGGCTGTTTTTTTACAATTAAATATTTTCTTTTTAAACTGAACATAAAGAATAAACAGTGAAGACGAAGGGAAGGAGAAAGGAAGGGAAAAATCATACAAGTATATATGCAGAACAGCTGAAATGATTGTAATAATAATTTTCATCAGTTTTTTGAAAATAGCAGTTAATGTTTAAAATTTTTGCCTTGATTAACTCTACATGCTAATATTTGCAATCTGAGCTAATACATTGAAGAGAGTAATATGTAGTACAAATACCTCTTATCTTGTTTTTCTAAGTATATATTATTTCTAATGTCATCAATTTTTTTACTGTCTTTAAAGTAAATTTATATTTATGTCTATATTTATTTATTTATTTATTTATTTATTTATTTTTACATTTTTAGGGAAGGGTCTACAGGGACAAGAAGTTTGGGATCTCACTACTAGATCAGAATCGTAGTGATCTGCCTGTTCACAGCCTCCCAAGAGCTGGCATTACAGGAACGTGCCACCATGCCCAGTCTCAACCACCATTTCTCTATGCCCCCGAAGCAGGACTAGCACAGCAGGGCCTGGGTATCGAACACCTATCCCCTGCACCTAAAGTAAATGTTTTAAAAAGTAAAAGGGACAAGGAAAAACATTAAAGTTTATTGAAAGCAGCCTTAATGTTCAATTATTTGTCCAGTCTTGAATACCTATACTGTTAATCTGAGCAATAGATTTGACAACAAAAATATGTAATATGACAACCATTTTTAAATTGCTATTCTTGTTTTAAGAAACTGTACAATATATAAGGTGTATGTTACTGTTTCTGTCTTTGTTTCTGTTACTTGTTTTTGCCTTTGTTTTTGTTTTTACTCTACAAAATAAAATAAAATAACAAATAAAATAACTTCAAAAATATGTTTATTGGTACACTTTAGATATATGTAATAACCACATTAATCTAGGAAATTTTTACCTGTACATGGAAAAAAAAAGCTTGATTCTCTTCTTTCCCATTTCTCTACCCTTTGCCCCCTTTAGTCTCCCTTCTCCTCCTCATTTGCAAAAGTTTTGTTTCCATTTTTTTCTCCTGTTTTCTAATCAGTTTTGGCATAACACTGCACATTTGACTCCAGGTCAGAAGATTTCATGTTCAAATCATGTCAGGATCAAAAATTATGTTTTGTAACCAGGGAGTATGCAGGAGGAAAGAAAGGTAGGGAAAAGAAAAAATATGAGGGCTATTTTTAATGTCACATAGTCCTTAGATGATCTGCCTGGAAATTGTGTGTTGTGACACATTTCTAATGCCTGGTCTACATTTAGCAGATTTTGAGTCCTCCTGAACAATCCTACTACACTCTACAGGCTCATTCTTAATTTCTTTGGCTTTATGTTTCTTTAACATTCTTAGTGTATATAAGTGATTTTCTTATGGCATGAGAAAGTAAAATTGGACCTTTGACTTTTTTTCTTAGTCAAATTTACCTTCTATGAGACACATGGTTGATAAAATTTATTTTATTTTATTTATTTATTTATTTTTTTTGACAAAATTTAATTTAGAACAAAATAGCTTATTTGAAAGGTCTGTACTTATGCAGTGAGAGTTATATTCCTCACTGGTTCTACCATGGGCTTTCTATGTTTGTTTATAGAAACAATGGACAGCTGAATTGATGGAGAGTAATTGGTGAAAAGTCTGGAATGGACATTGGCCTGATTTCTTGAGTTCAAATCTGAGTTCTCCACTTATTAGGGTGGGATCTTGGGCAATGTACTGAGCTCTACATGTCTTAGTATCCTCATCTATAACAAATTCTTAACAACAGCAGACTCCTGATTATTGAGTTGCACATAAAAGTCACTAGAAGATTGTCTTGCTTGAGAAAGCATTAGTGATTAGTGGTTTGTAATATAAAAGGCAGAATTTTCTGGGCTGATCTTTAAATCTAGAACCCTGGGAAATGCAAGAAACAAAATTAACAGTCACTAAAGAAAAAATTCTAGGACTAAACACAGTTGTTTTTTTTTTTTTTTTTTTAAAGAGTTTAGTAACCAACCTTTTTTTTTTTTTTTTTTTTTTTTCTCTTAGCTAGTGAATATTAAACTATCAAATTTGGCATTTGGCTGTCTGCCTGTTTTGGGAAATTGAAGGAAAGGTAGCTAGTGTTAAATAAAACTATTTATAAATGCTTTATTTTTTTTGCATGTTCACGTAACTATGTGGCTTGTTACCCAAAGGAACTACTGAGGTAATCTTCCCACTTGTGATTCACTCTAGAAATCAACCCAAAATGTTGGTAGAGCAGGGAGGAAGAGAATGAAAGGTACCCAACTGGTGCCAAAGTAGTAAGGTTACAGAACTCAAAGAATCTGAAGCATTTAGCTAAATTTGAGGACCTCCAACAAGAGGCTAGGGCAGGATTTTTTTTTGGCAGGGTTACCTTGGGAAACAGGACTTGGGCAGGTTTGGCCTATTTCAGGGTGCCGTGGAACCATGAGCAGCCAGGGGGTAAAGGAGCTCCTACAGGACAAAAGCAACTCCCAGATTTCAAAGGAGCTCTTGGAAAAAATTTGACTCCAGGTTCTTGGCAGGGCTATGCAGAAGTTGTCTATGAAACCATACAGTGCAAGGTACACTCAGTTCTCTTTTGAAAGCCAAAAAAATATCCTCTGAAAGCAGCAAGTTTCCTCTCAACTTGCTTTGGGGTAGAACCTGACCTGAGATTATTTGTCGTCTTCAGATATGTACGAGTTTTCTAGGGTTCTAATGGCAAAGGACATAGACTGAGGAGGGGAAGCAGGAGGAAATTCATTTTCTTACAGTTCTGGAAGCTGAAGTTCTGGATCAAAATGCTGCTGCTGTTGATCTCCTCTGACGGTTCTCTTCAGCTTGTCGATGTCCAACTTCTCTCTATATTTTTACAGGTTTTCCTTATTGTCTGCCTGTGTTTAATTTTCTCTTCTATGGATACCAGTCATATTAAATTAGAGTCTTTTCTAAAGCTTCATTTTTAGCAAATTTATTTTCCTTTACCTCTGTTATGGTTTGTGTCCAGCTGTCCCCCCCAAAGCCTCATGTAGTCATGGATTGACTTCTGGATTTTATGATTAACTCATGGCCCACTGAACCCAGCCTGGGACAGATAATCTGAGTGCAACTTAAGGGAGACAGACTTCTCCATAGCCATTGTTGCTGTTACTCTTTCCTTTTGCTTTTGATGTTTTGCTGTGTTGCTGTATTCTGCCATAATGAACTGCTGCTCTCTGCTACGTGCTACTCTGCTTGAAGCCAGCCAACGATGGACTGAAACCTCCACAAATTGTGAGCTAAATAAACTTTTCCTTCCTTCATTTTGGTTGTCAGGTATTTGTTCCAGTTATGAGAGAAGAGTGACTGAGACAATCTTCTTAATGATCTATCTCCAAATATAGTCACATATTGAGATGCTGAGGGTTAAGGATGCAACATTATGAATTTTGAGAGGATATATTTTAGCTAGTAACAATGAGAACATTAGTGTGTTTCTTGGAAAGACACTGTGTTGTTTGGTTGGAGGTGCTGTCCTGCGCTATATTGTCTTGTATTATGTATATAGTTTATTACTTTTCTAAAATGTCCCTAATTCTGAACTTTTAAGCATATTTTACCATAAGCATTTCTTAAAAGGGGCTGGGGACCTGTAACTAAGCTGAGGTAACAACCAAGGATGGGTTCCTGTTTTTACTTATGGGGCTGAACCATAAAATGATGGAAAAAAGCGAGTGATTCCTAAGGTCCCCCCAAGCTTTGAAATTTTATCAATTGTATAACAATGAACAGAGATTGCTATTAAATAAACTCTTATCTCTTAAAAGTTGTTAATGTACTTCAAAAATTGATTGCTTGAATTAAGCATTTCTAGTAAAATTACTCCCAGGACAAGGGTTCAACATAGGTTCCCAAGAATAGCATTGGGGTGAGGAATTCTGGAGTCCCAAGTAATACAAGCATGACCTGTAGTTGAGAAGTTGGTACAACAAAGTCTTCATGCCTCCCTTAAGATGTGAGTGAGGGCGACTAGAATAGAACCTTCTGGAATACATGCCGCTGGTAGCTTTACCTGATGTGTAGGCCAGGTTTCATTTTGGGAGTTGTCTGAGAAAGGCAGAAGCTGAGAAATCTCACTAAACAAAAAAATAGATTGAATTGTACAGCTTGTAGGTCATGTAATTCTATTTGTCCCTTTGTTTTTGTTTTGTTTTAGCTTATGGAGACCTCTGTATCCTGTGAACTAATCCTTAGGAAATACACAAGGCACAAAAATTCTCAACTGTTTCCAAGTCACCATAGAATGCAAAAGCAAACATAAAAAAAAAAAAAACCCTTAAGATTTATTTTAGAAAACTCTGAAGCCAGTTAATGCCATGTGAGGTCTAAAGTTTGTAGGTTTTTGAGGTGGAAAGCTTTGCCTTTTAAAATAGTAATTGCTGTTTTGGGGGGGTTTGAGACTTTGAAAGTATGTTTTGACACCAAATATTTCATTAAAAATAAAATCTAAGAAGGAATAACTAAGAGAATGGTACTTACTTGTGTTTCATGTCTGTTAGCAAGCTGAGATAAAAGAAATGTTTCCCCTAGTTTTGCAAAGATATCTGTTTTGCAAGAGCTCTGGTGATTTCAAACTGTGAGGGATTTCTAAGGACATTCAAAATACATACATATTCAGACAGCTTTTAGGAGGACCACATGTGATGGACATATGTCTTTAGAAAAAAATGTGGTGGGATGGCCATATAACTCAGTGGACTAAAGCACCTGTTTAGGCAGAATGCAGAATGCAGTGGGTGTGCTTCAATCCCTGGCATTCCATGGTGGACCTGCTCCTTGGAAGGGCAAACACTGAGATGGCAATTGAGACTGGGCATGCTGGTGTGCCTGTAATCTCAGCACTTGGGAGACTAAAAACATCAGAATCAGTAACAGTCTGATCTATGTAGTGAGACCTGTAGACCCCGTCGATCCTGTACCAAATACATAAAAGAAAGGAAAGAAAGAAAGGAAAGAAAGAGAGAAAGAAAGAAAGAAAGAAAGAAAGAAAGAAAGAAAGAAAGAAGGAAAGAAAGAATAAAATGTTGTGTCATCTCCACTAATGTCACTTTTTCTCTGGGCTTAAATTGCTGTGGTCAATACAACTGGTGACTAAAAGGACAACGATTGCACTTATAGGATCAAAGGTAATGACCATAAAAAGGTGACAGAGAGCCTTTAGGGACCAAATGTCCAAATTACAAACTAGAATCCATAAACATTTGCAATGTGCCAACACTGTCGTGGAGCCTGAATTTCAAGTGCTCGGCTGCTGGGGCTATGCTTGGCTGACTTCACTGGAATGCAATAACAGGCAGGGCTCTGTCTGCCTGCTACAGCAGGAATGCCATAAGGTTGGCACCACAGCCATAAAAGGTTGGAAGGAAGTTTTCCCAGTGTCTCTGGTGGCATGGTCCCTTAAGCTAGATGACCATCCCAAACAAGCTTAGGTCCAGAGTTGCTGTGGATGACAACTGCACCTTGGTTGAGGGTCCTTTTGCTTATGTTTGGTCTGCAACCAACAGACAAACAGAGCAAAGGGTGGGCAGATGAGCGAGGATGTGAACAAATAGACAACTCCTTAGGATCAGTGGCTGAGGCACTGCTACATGAGAAATATTCAGAACCAAAAATTGGTTTGGCTAGCTACCACATCAACAGTGTGCCCTCTGTGCAGTGACACTTCTATCTTTGGTTTCTGAAGGAGTCCTTAGGATAGCAACAGGCTTACCATCTCTGGGAACAAAAACTGGAACTTTGAAGGCAGATGGGAAATGTTTTATTTTTTTTATGTCACCTAAAGAGGACAAGTGGCTTAGCCAGAAACTACCTGCCCCTCTTCCTTGCCTCTCTTCGCCCCATGGAATCACCATTCTCCACCCAACATTAGTACAGCCAGACTACCAGAACGGTGCCCCTCTCCCACTAGTATTGCTTCAGATGCTACTGTTGACTTTTCTTCTTTTTTTTTTTCATGTTATATCTGGCTCAGCCTGCCCTGGGGGTGGGGCTGGCACAGCATATGATGCCAGGGATTGAACCATGGTCCCTGTGGTTGCCTGAACTTGCCTAAGCAAGCGCTTTAGACCTCTGAACTATCTTGCTGGCCCGCTACTGTTGACTTTTTGAGGAAGGGAGCATCATGAAGCAGCTAGGTTCAGAATTGGAGGGGCCCAGGATTGAGGCACGTGTCTGTAATCATAACACCCATGAGGTAATCTCAGGAGGAGGAGTGACTTGAGTCTGAGAAGTGCCACCCTGGCTTAGATAGTTGAATTCAAGGCCAGGCTGAGCTACATAGTTAGGCCCTGTTTCAGGAAAGGAGGGACCTGGGCCCCTTATTTGCCTATGCAATGAGCTTTCAGCACTGCTCTTCACTGCAGCTGGCTCATAACTGCTATGTAAGTGACACTCACTAGCTGCTTCTAGGGCTTTAGTCTAGGGCTCCCTCCTGTGTCCTGACTTCCTCGGCTGAAGCTCAGGCCCTGTTAAAAATAAAGAATTACTTTGGTGCTCCTGTAAGTCTGCTTGTGATGTATTTCCCAGAGAATGTGGGCTCCAAAAGCCCTGTAAAACTACTTGGATTCTTATCCTAGTAGTGTGGATAGAGTGGTAATTTCAGAGGAAAGAGCAATAAACACTAAGGGCTATGAACACCGAAGAACTCCAGAGACCAGCAGGAACAAAGACCAGCACCTGGTAGAGCTGCGCTACTGCACAGCTGGCTGTGTTAACAGGCGGTGTCCAGTGTTATCTGATGTCATCACGTGGCATCAGGACTGCTAGTAGAGCTGTACTTGAGGACTTACAATTTCTATGCAAATCAAGCAAAACAATGTGAGGCCATAAAAGGAAGAATTCACTCAACTCTCTGACTCCTGTGTTGTCCTTTCAGTATTACAGGGGGTCTGAGCTTCGCTTGATCCATCCAAATATGAAGAAGGACACTTAGAACACTGCAGGTATTTACCTAAGTGTGTTCCTTAACTACTGAAAGTAGTTGTACTGCTTTTATTGGTGAATGTATATATATATATATATATATATATATATATATATATATATATATATATGAGAGAGAGAGAGAGAGAGAGAGAGAGAGAGAGAGAGAGAGAGAGAGAGAGAGAGAGAGAGAGAGAGAGAGAGACTCACTGTGCAGTTCTGGCTAGCACTTGATCCGCTGGATGATAAAAGTCTTTGATGTTAGAACTCTGTAATGCAGTTTCTCACCCTTCCGGCACCGTAAGAGACTGTGAGCTTACCTTTTGAAGTATTTCCAGGACATTTTCTTTCTCCGAAATTCTTATACAGTAATCAGAAAACTGCCATCAGCACTTTCTGGGGCATAACTACCTCCTCTTGTCCTATGATCAGTCATTGCCCAGCTGCAGAGCAGGAGGATGGACCCCAGTTACTTCTGGGCTTTGTGCACAATTTCTGCTCTAGCCTCTGATTCATGTTGTGCCCTAAAGGTTGCCTTTGGAAGACAGCCATGCCCTGGTCCCAAGAGAGCCCTGCCAACAGTCAAACAGCCAGCTCTGTGCAAAGGGGAAGGGTGGAGAAAAGGGGCATTGAAGAAATCTCACCCTGCCCTAGCACCTTTTACATGCATTAACTTTTTGTACAAAGTAGGTAATTTGCCCTAAAAACCTATTTCTTTGGATCTAAGTAGTAATTAGACTTATTTGAAGGTGCTACAGTTCATAGCAATGACTGTGGTACATGCTCTCTCATCCCCAGTGTGTAACTGTGGGGGCAGTGAAGTTGGCTTGTTAGGGATGACTTTGTAGTTTCCCTCGGGAAGAAATGCATCTCTAAATGGGTTAATTCTTCCCAGCTACATTATCTTTTTAATGTTAGAGTAAAAACTTTGGTGCCTGTGTTCTAAAAAGTATTTTTTTTTTTTGTCTTTTCGAGACAGGGTCTCGCTATGCAGTTCAGGCTGGCCTTGAGCTCACTTTTGTAGCCCAGGCTGGTCTCGAACTCGCACCAATCCTCCTGCCTCAGCCTCCCAAGTGCTGGGATCACAGGCATGAGCCACCACGCCCAGCTTGTTTTAGTTTTTTTTTTTTTTTAAAGTATTTTTTAAATGCACCAGGGATCTACATATCCTCCTGAATTTAATGTTTATTCAGCTGAAAAGGAGCTCAATGTAATGAAACAAGTCATTTCTTTGTGGGCCAAAGATTTATCCTGTTGGAGTGTGTATCACAGCCCTCACACCTGATGGGATATTAGAGAAAACAGTGCAAGTGCAAAGAATACACAGCAAGTTTCCTGGGTTTAAAATGTTTTCCACTATATACGTTTAGGCGCTAGCTCAGTGTCCCACAGAACTTTGCCTCTTATAACAAGACAGTGTTTTTACTTAAACCATCTTGGCAGAGCAAAAATCAGTGCTCAGTGGAGAAGTTTGTGCCTGGCCGACTCAGAAGGCTTCAAGGATATGTCCTCTTGAGCTGTTTTAGAGGAAGGAGGGCATGCTCCTTCCGATTGACCTGAGTCAGAGTGGGCCTCCCTCTTGAAGAACAACTTTTTCCTGTACCTGTATCCTATGTATTTAGGAGGAAGTAATTGTGGGACTTGACCTTATGTGCACCCTTCTCTCCATTGCTGTTAGACAGTGTGTGGCCAGCTTGTTCTGTGCCTTGGCTGTCACCTCTTTCCCAGAGGGACCTCAATGCTAAGGATTTCCACAACATTCTGCCTGTCATTTTTGGTTGCTCTGATCCACTGACCTTCTGCTATTTCCACCAGCTACAAAGACACTGGAAGTCAGCAGCCCTTGGTGGCAGCAAATGGCTCTGCCTAGACACTTCGGATCTTTCCCTCTTGTTCACAGGCAGCTGACAATCTACAGATCAAATGCAAGTGCAATAAGCTTTGAATGACAATGTGTGATAAGCTCATTGTCAGCACCTGGCTTTCCATGCTGCTCTGCAGGACCTTTCCTTCTCTTTTTGAGTTCTCTCACACATTCTGTTGAGTCCTGAGTCTAAAGCTCACGTTCTGTATCTTAATCCTCTGACTGCAACCAACTCTGCCAGTGAGCAAGGAAACTTTTACTTCATGAATAGTTCTGAGTGAGCTTATCTACTTCCAGCCCTGTTCTTCAAGTCCCAGGGCAAAGGATATCCCTCTACTTCTTCACTGGTCTTCTCAGTCCTATGCCCTCCTGCTCCTCCTGAGCTCTTATGCTAAAAAGTAATTTCTCTAATTTTTTTTTTTTTTTGTCTTTTTGAGATATGGTCTTGCTATGCAGTTCAGGTTGGCCTGGAGCTCACTTTTGCAGCCCAGACTGGCCTCAAACTCACACCGATCCTCCTGTCTCAGCCTCCCAAGTGCTGGGACTACAGGTGTGAACCTCCATGCCTGGGTAATTTCTCTAAATTTTAAAACAACGCATTCTCTAGAGCTGCTGTGAGTCCTTTCCTCTAACTAACAAACACATTCTGGTTCCCAATAACTGAAACCAAAATGTGAAAAAAAGATAAAGGAACAAGTCTCCCTGGTCCTTTGCTCCTAAAGCCTCCTCTGGGTTTTCATTTGCTGAAAACCACCTTGCTCCACACTCGCCACCAATACCTCTTTGGAATCTGGCTTTCAGTCTCAAAATTCTACTCTAATTTGTCCTTCTCAGTCATAGTGGTCGCCTATGTGCCTTCAATGAGCCCATTCTTGTTTTTCACCTCCTTCTTCTCTGCTGTCCCATGCATCCTGGCTACCACACCTCAACATTTCAGGTGATTTGGATATTTGGATATTGAGCACTGTTTGCCTTCTTGTAATTGTTGGGGCTACTATTAAAACATGCCCTTTGTTTTTCGTCCTTCTTCCCCAATGAAGAAGCTGTCTCTTTGTGGCCCTTCTTGTTTCTTCCCCTAGCTATAATTTTCCCCAAGTGATTATATCTACCAATATAGATCAACATATTGGTTCTCTGAAAATGTGTCCAAACTTCATATCACAACAACGACTTGTAGATTTCTATTTCCAATCTTTTGCTACATGCCTTCCCTCAAAGCTGACTACTGACTTAAAATCAAATTTAACATGATCAAAGCTAAGCTCACTTTTCCCATCCTGGCTACTGGTTTAGTGCAGGCCTTGCACTAGTCATCTTTGTCAGCTCTGTTAGCAAATGCTGAAACATGCAACTTAGAGGAGAAAACATTTGTTTTGGCTCATAGTTGAGAAGCTTAGTCTATGGTCAGCCGACTGGATGGTAAGAATGCCCCATAGAAGGGTGTAGGGGAGCAGAGGCGCCCACTGCATTGCATCTGGGCAGCAGAGCAGGGAAAAATATCAGGGTAAAGGGCCCAGGGACAGGGTGTATGTCCCAGGGACACCTCCATGATCCATGCTAACACACCCAAATGTATACGTTACCTGCTCCAGAGGTGGATATAAACTGATCAAGTTAGCAGTTAAATGTAACTGTCATAGGCCATTAGTACTGTTTATGAAAATATATGGTAGTGTCTTCATGACTAGCTGTCCTAACTTCTAATTGCCTGCTTACAACTCATACAAATGTGTGTCATTTACTAACAACAGATTATTCTCTAAACTTCAGCTCTTTTAAAAGTTTCAGTAGTAGTTATTGCCTACTGAATTAAATTCAGAGTCTTGCTTTTGTGACTGCTCTACAAGATGGATATGCTGTATTTCTTCAGACTTATTTTTCTAAAACACTCTACATATATATTAATATACAGATAAAGCTTAAAATTTATCATTCCATGAATTGTTATGTCTTATTTTTATTAAATGAGCTTCTGTACAAAATGCTAAATTATAGCTTATCTCAAAATGGATAGGTGAATTCCTTATGAGTTAAATTAATGAACTTACAGATGCTATCAAATGCAGAAGTATTTCTAGATACAAGTTCAAAAAAGTTGACTGGAGAGGCTTGTTTTGTTAGTAAGAGTTGCTTGTCTTTAATTAGAACCAGATTGTTTTCTCTATATTGTTAACCCCTTGGGGACATGTCATGAATTTATTCTTCTTTATGCCATACAAACATGAAAGGTACCTAATACATACTCTACATATATTGTTGAAAGGACACATGAATAGTTAAAAAGTGGGCCCTGTGTATACCATCCTTTGATACAAAATGTCTATTATTTATCATGCAAACTTGGTTTTCCACTCACAAAGGAACATTGTATGGTAAACATTTAAAGCCTTAAAAACTGAAAATGAAACTGCTCCCAAATACATCTAGAGATTGCATGGCATTTTGGGAAGGTTTACCCATTTTGTCTTCTAGCTTGATCTTCATCTGGAAAGCAATAAGCCTTGAATGGCTCCAGCTGGGAGGGTTTTTGTTTGCCTTTTATAGCCTGAACCATTAAGCTTTTTTCACAAAATTTCCAGGATTTTTTTGAGGTTGCTGATAAGCTGTAAGGATAATGCATGTTCTCTATGCCAAAAGATGTGAATTAATGAGGTAAAGGAAATGTTTATCTCTTGCAAATTACCCGAGAAGTCTTGCCAAATCTCTTCAAGTTGTCTCTTTCTCTCTTGGCATTTTCTTGGAAAGAGTACATCCTGGTAATGAGAATCATATGTGATTAAAGGGACCTTTCTGAACTGAAGCAGCCTTCTGTGGCTGCAATGAGTGCCTTGGGGGTATTAAGAGTTGACACAGTCTTTAAGATGCACCAGAATGTAAATTAAATCATGATAAGTTAAAAAATGCCTAACCTACAAACTAGACCTGCATATTCAATGTGAAGTCATATGTTGGTGTTTGTGTGCTTATTATGGGTGTGTGTCTGTATGTGTGTGTACACAGTAAAATTGATTACCTGAAAATTATAGCACTATATTATTTTATAATACTCTGCTTCTCATTAAATAGGTTTCTAGGTATTGTGTGTGTGTACATGCATGAATGTGTGTATTATCTCTACATAAAGTGAGCTAATTAAAATACCAAAAAAGAGGAAACATTCTAGAAAAGCTTGTTCTGATGACAACTGAAAAGACTGATACCTTTCAAGTAAAATTCTCAGGTGAATGAGGTGGTAGACAGTCACCTGGGTCTCTTTTAAGAATGGAGATAATAGAGTTTCAGAAGTCTATGCTCTTTGCTTTGACTGGTTTCTATCAATTTAACTAGATAAGAGCCTGTTTATCTGGAGTTCACATGAAGAATTCCTCATGCTTACCTTTCAACTTTTAACACAGTTATGACCCTAAAGAAAAATTTTCCTTTCCTATTTCTTTGACCAAATACAGTCATCTTTGGAATCTTGGGAATTTGTGCTAAGATCCCTTGTGGATGTCAAAAGCCATGGGCACTTAAGCTGCTTATATGTATATATACACACACGGATGTGGTATATGCATATAACCTAAATATATCCTCCTGTATACTTCAAATATTCTCTGTACTACTTAAAATATTTAATATTGTGTAAATGCTATAAAACTAGTTATTATGCCATATGCAATGACAAGAATAACAGAATACTTGTTCAGTTCAGCAATATCTTTTTTTCTTTTTTTTTTTTTTTTGAGACAGATCTTACATTTAGCTCCTGCTGGACTTGCATTCGTTTTGTTGGCCAGGTTGTTCTCAAATTCCTGGTGACAAATTCCTTACCTTATCTGGGGTTGGAAGTAGGCACCACCATGCCCAGGTACGTGTAACGATTTTTATAAATATTTTTATACAGTGGTTGAATGAATGCATAAATGTGGAACTAGCAGAAACAGCGGGTTCACTGTTTTTTTTTTTTTTTTCAAGTTAAGAAAACAAGTTAGAAACTCTGACCTACATGTTATGGGGCTAATGCAACCCTTTAGGTGTTTAGTTGTATTGCTTGTAGACCATTTCAAGATTCAGAAAGGTAGGACCTATTATTCTGAAAGACTTGATTTTGCTTTTCTTTGCTTTGTATCCAATTTCCCTTTATCTTACTCTGTGTCTTTCTCCATTCTCCAGTGCTTCCTTTATTTCCAATTATATAATTTCAGATGTCCAGAAGTTAATGTGCCTTATTAAGTATTCTCTGGACACAGCCTAGAGCTCTTTGGTGGAAAAGTACTGTATGTCATGCAAATAATGATAAAGTATCAAATTCCATTCCAGGCTTTTGCCACTGTCTGGTAATGTTAGGCAGTAATGTACTAAGAGATCAACTGGCAGCCTAATGGGGTGAATGCACTTCTCTAAGTGCATCTTGAGCACGTGGGGTGTGGCTCGGGTAATGCAAAACATAAAACCCAATAATACCTGTCAACAATTGATCCATTTGAGGATTCATGTCCTGAGAAGTTTCAGTGGAACATCTCATTTCACATCCAAAGTAGTGTTTGATTTGCATTCAAGGGGGAATATTATTCTGATCTGGCTGCTCAGGTATACAGCACAGAGTTCAGGAAACATTAAAAATTCTTTTTAGTTGTTCCTTTTCTATTACCAGTAACATGAAGCTCCTGGCACTGCCTGTAAGGACAATGCCATGAAGAGGAAGAATGGTCTGGTTGGTGCCTTTGAGACTTGTGCAGCCCAGCACCACCAAAAATGCACCTCATCTAGGGCAAAGCTCAGGGGTTTCCTCCAGCAACTAGTCTCCTGATCTCCCAATCTGTGAGGACAAAGCAGAAACTCGCCTAGGGAAATGGGTAACCTCAAAGCTCAATTTAAGATACAATGTTTGTCCTCAAAATATTTACAAATTAGTTAAAGAAATGTATATGCACATGAGCAAATAGTGATTGTCTCACTCTCTAACATAGCTGAGGAAGGAATGGACCACAGAAGGCCTCAGGCAAATCTGTAGGGCCTGCGACAGAGGGGACGCTCCGTGAGTGTGGTAGGGCTTGACATTGTCCTCAAAATCAGGAAGGAGTCTGTGTGAAGTAGTGGAAGAAGGAGGAGTGCAGGGAATAAATTGGCCTTGTGGAATTCTGTGTGGCAGCTTTCCTTTGGTGTCACCTCAGACTGGTTGTTCATTTTCTCTACATCCTAGTTTTCCTGAGAAAACTACCCTGGGCTGCACATAGGTGCTGTAGGTCAGATTTAAGGAGATGGGAGCGTGTGGAGAGAGGCAAGCTAAATGAGCTGAGCAAGAGTACAGAGTTCAGGGGGCAAAGTCTGTGGTGTGGAAAGGAAGTGACTGATTTGTCTGGCTGAAAGGTAATCTGGACTGAAGTGGAAAATAAGGTAAACAAAAAAGGGAAGTAGAAAGCATGTAAGTCAGATGTTATGGAGTTATTTCAGTTAGCCAGAAAAATTCACTCCACCAGAGCATTGTTTTCTAGTGTGAGTTCTGGGGATCTTTCAGGTGGAGGCTGCATGTGTGCTCTTGCTGTAACATAGTGTGACTGCTTTCCAGAGACTCTCTCTCAGTTCTGAGTGACTCATACTGTGGTGCTATGCCTATTTAATGTATATATTATTGTATTCCTAACACTTAGCAGAGAACTTCATACAGAGTAGGTGCTCAATAAATTTTGATGAGTGAAGAGAAGGGAAGAACAGAAGAGGGAGAGAAGAAGAAAAGAAAGGGAAGAAGAGGTAATGAACAAATGAGAAATGAAGAGATTCTGGCCCAGTGGGGACAAAAGCTGTGGGAACTAGTTTGTGAACAGGAAATAAAAAGTGATCTTTTACGTACACCCAATTTTAGGTTTTGTTTAGAATAGGCAAAGAATTTAATTTTCAATACTTAATCAATTCAGAATCACCCTGCAGCTACCAAACACAGCTGCATTTTTCTTACAAGCCCTATGCTTCTCTTTTTTGTAGGTATCGTCAATGGTCTGAGTGCATCCATGAAGGGAAAAGAAATCAACACATCAGACACACATGGAATTTTTAAAAAACAGAATTTTCCATTCAATGTTTGCTTCATCTTTTTATTTAAGCATAGTATTCCATTCCATATCAGATATCCCTTCTCATTTGATTTATTTTAAAGAAAATAAAAAAAATCCTGAAAAGAGACAATAGCATCAGAAGACTACAGTCTTACTTGCTTTTGTCATTGTTGAAACAAAGTACTTGATACCCAAGGTTAAAGGAGTAAAGGATGACTGCAGCTAGTAGTTTATAGAGGTTTCAGTTCATAGTTGGTGGCTTCCCAGGCAGACTGGCATGACGGAAAAGCAGAGCAGAGGTGAAATAGTTCATAGTAGGTAGCAAAGCCATCAAGTAGCAAAGAAGCCCAAGCCACAAGTGAGGACAGAAGCAAGCTATCATTTCTGTCCCCTGCATCCTATCTAAGTTACCTTGCAGGGCAGGTAGCACTCACATCAAGGGCAAGGCATCCTTAATCCCAGCATTGCCTTTTGAATCAATCCCAGCATCACCGCTAAATCCCAGAATCACATTCTAGTTCTAGCTATCTCAGAAGAGCCCCTCTCATGTGACCTCATGAGAGTGTGGAGAGGGTATCTAGACACAAGCCATAACAACTACTTATCAAAGTACGTTTTGCTAACTTTCTACCCTTAAATTATATTATTAATCATTGATTCTAAGAGGCACACTATTCTTTCATATTAATGCCTTTCCAACCAGGATGTATTTTATAACCAGTGGCATATTACAATTATGAATGGTTGTGGTTTTTCTTTATTGATGGTGAATGACATACATATGAAAGTTTTAATCAGCTCCATTTTATATACAATGAAGGAGCAGAGGCCTCAGCTAATTCCATTATTTGCCAAAGGCTGTCTTATAATTTGGTCATGGGAACCCTGGTCTTTCACACCAAGGACACAGCATTGCTCCAGATTACATTCCCATTTCTCTCTTTAAAGGCTCACATATCAAAATTGCATATGCTTCATGATAATACTGCTGATTACTGTCAAATATAATAATCCAAATACCTCCTGGGGTGGGGAAAAGATCACATGGGAAACCTGAGGAACAAGAGTTTATAATTAGCGTGGGATGCAGGAGCATCCACTCTTCATTTGCATCCTATGAAGTTGAGCAGATGTTCACTACTGAATTGGTCCAAAGATACAGAGCTTCCTCCCTGTAAAGCCAGGGGATGCAACAGGACACCATGGCAACGCACATTGCCAGCACTGTTCTTCAGGCTCTCCTCAGCCCTGAGGGCCTGTATAATGAGACCTTGACACGTTTGTAATGGCTCCAATCTACACACTAGATTTTTCAGGGACTGTTTGGATTTTAACGCCACCATGGCCTGGATGGCCTCATCTGACAATGTGGAGGCCTAAAGGAAGTAAATCTCCTTGCATTATGTATGAATTGAGAGGCTCCCCTTCAGCCAGCCCTTGCTCCAAACAATGAATGGGTGAATGCAAGTCTGTACAGAGAAGGAAGATTTGAAAACCTGGAGTTTAAGGTCTGGCTGTTGATAATGTCTTGCTGTAGGATACTCATTGTATTTCTTTTATTTATTTATTTATTTATTGTTTCAGAACCTTTGTTTGTTTATTCACCCATTCCTATGGCTGGCTCAGCCCGCCCCGAGGGCAGGGCTGGCGCAGCATGTGGTGCCGGGGATCGAACCGAGGCCCCTGAAGCCACCCAAGCCCTCCCAAGTAGGCACTTTAGACCACTGAGCCATCCGGCCAGGCCCCTACTCATTGTATTTCATTTACCTGTTCCCACAGGTGTGTACAGGGCTGGCGTCATAAAGAGTAGTTTATTTCTTATTCAAAAACTTTTCGCATTAGGAAAGTTGTATCTCTTTTCTTGTACCTCACTGTAGAATCTATTATGCTAACATATGTAAGAGTAAGGTCAAAGACATATTCCTTTACTTTGCCTGGAATTTTTTTTTACATTGTTAGTTCATTTTCTTTTGTTTTTTCTTTTCTTTTCTGTTTCTTTTTCTTTTTTTTTTTTTTTTTTTT
>PVJA010025162.1:0-31072 GCA_004027025.1 Myocastor coypus
GTGGGTCATGCCCACACACTGCACTCTATAGAATGATTGTGAGGACAATATGCAATATGTCAACTTTCAAAGAAAAAAAGGGGGAAAAGAAAATTAAAAAGGTAATGTGGATTTAGAAAGGTTAATGTTTAGTTGTTAGATCAATCTTATATACCTATATGTATTAATCTAAACTGATCCGATGATGAAAATATGTAATATAACCATTGTTAAATTTAAACAATAAAAGAATTGAAAAAAAAAGAAAGAAAAAAAATATGAAAATCAGCTAAATAAAAAATAAGCTCTGTCACAAAGGAAAAAAAAAAAGAAGAGACAATAATCATAAATGTATATGAAATAGATACTGGTATACTCAACTATATAAAACAAATATGAACAGAAATTAAAAATAGGCACTAATACAATAACTCATTGTCACAAATAGATCAACTAGAAAAAAATTAAGAAATATCAGATATGAACTAAATCTTTGAACAAATATACTTAATATATATCTATAGAGGGTATCAGTCCACAACAGAATATGCATTCTTTTTAACTGCACATAGATCTTTCTCAAAAATAGACCACATACTAGGCCACAGAACATGCTTAAGCAAATACAAAGGAATTCAAATTATATTATGCTTATTATCAGAGGATAGTCCAATGAAATTAGAAACTCATGACAAAAAAACACAAAAATCTCGTAAATACATGAGAATTAAATAATACTATCAGAGCAACTAATGGGTCATGGCTGAAGTTAAATAAGAAATTAGACAGTATCTACAATTAAACAACAATGCCATTAAAACATACTGGAACATTGGAAATGTAATGAAAGCAGCATTACCAGGAAATGCATAGCAATAAATTGTTATATAAGAAAAAGAGTGATCACACATAAATAGCTTAATTTTGAACCTCGGGTTTCTAGAAAAGGAAGAGCAAGTTAAACCCAAAGTGCATATTAGAGAAAATTATGAAGATCAGAGTAGAAATTGACAGAACTGAGACTAAGAATACAGGAAGACAATGAATTGAAGAGCTTGTTTTTTGAAAGATGAAATAAAATGGAAAAACCACTTATGCAACTGGATCGAAAGAGGAAAGAAAACACTAAAATCCATGCAATTAAAATTGAAAAGGGTAAAATCACAATGGATCCAGTACAAATTCAGAAGATCATAAACACCTATTTTAAGAATTTGTACTCTAATAAGATAGAAAATGCAAAATAAATGAACAGATTCCTAGGTATATGCAAATTACCAAAGCTGAATCAGGAAAACATTCTAAATAACTCTATATCAGTCAATGAATTTAAAACTGTAACTTAAAAGCTGCCAATAAGGGCCAGCAAGATAGCTTAATGGACTAAGTACCTGCTCAGGCAAGCACAGGGACAGGATTTGATACCTGGCACCACATGCTGGGCTGGCCCAGCCCAAGGTGTGCTGAGCCAGACCAGGTATGGCGGCACACACCTGTAATTCCAGTACTGGGGAGGCTGAAAACAGGAGAATCACTATGAGTCCAAGCTGTGCAGTGAGAAACTGTACCAAATACATCTTAAAAAATAAGAAAAGCCTTGATCCTGGTGGATTCAATACTGAATCCTAAAAGAAATTTTGTGAAGATCCAATGGCATTATTCCCTAATTTCTTTGACGAAACTGAAGAGGAAGCAATACTCCCAAACTCAGCCCTGGAAGCCATCACCACATTGACATTATAACCAGAGAACTGTCCAAGCAAAAAAGAGAAATCTCCTAATTGAACATAGGTGCAAACATTCTTGATAAAATGTAGATAAGTAGAATAAAGGAAATCACCAATTTTTTTTTTTGTCTTTTTGAGACAGGGTCTTGCTATGCAGTTCAGGCTGACCTTGAGCTCACTTTTGTAGCCCAGGCTGGTCTGAAACTTGCACTGATCCTCCTGCGTCAGCCTCCCAAGTACTGCGATTAAAGGCGTGCACCACCACACCCGGCTAAAATCACCAATATTATATAACATGTCCAACTGGGATAGATCCTAGAGATGCAGACATGGTTCAATACATGCAAATCAATAAACATAATACAGCACATGGACAGAATCAAGACAAAAACCCTAGGATCATCTCAATAGGTGCAAGAAAATTATTTGACAAAGTCCAGCACTGATTCATGCTAAAATCTTCACAGAAAATAAGGGTTTCATAAAAGTTGCTTTTAACAAGTTAACACCCTGCTTCATATTAAATGGCCAAAAGCTGAAAGATTTCACTCTCAAATAAGGAATAAGACAAGGATGTCCACTCTGACCACTTCTGCTTAGCACAGTTCTGGAATTATTAGCCACAACAATTAGACAAAAGAAGGAAATGAAAGGAACCAGGATAAGGAAGAAGTTAAATGATCATTATTTGCTAATGACAATACTCTTCATAGAAGACCCCTAAAACTTCAGCGAATTACTCCTCAGTTTAATAAGCAAATTCAGTAGAATAGCACAATACTAAGTTAACACTAATAAAATTATTAGGACTCATATACACAAATAAACTCATTGAGAAAGAAATTAGAGAATCCACACTTTTCCAATATCATCAAGAAAAATTAAATTGTCAGGCATGGTAGTATATGCCTTTAATTTCAGCACTTGGAAGGCTAAAGCAGGACAATCGCCATGAGTTAAAGGCCAGCCTGGGCTACACGATGACTACATGACCATCCTCAACTGCATATTATAAACTTGCTAAAAGAAAAAAAAAATCCTTAGGCATCAATCTAATGGAGGAATTCAAAAACCTTTATATTGAAAATTATAATGTGAAAAAGGAAATCAAAGATATTAAAAAATTGAGAATGAGCCCATGTTCTTCAATAGGCAGAGTAATATTCCAAAAATGAACCTATGTCCAAAACTGTTATACAGATTCAGTGTAATCCCTATGAAAATATCAATAGCTTAACACATGGAGCTAGAGAAAACAATTCTAAAATGCATGTGGAACCAGAAGAGAATAGAGATCTACAATAGGTCTAGACAATAAAGTCAAGACAGGAAGCATCAAAATGCCTGACTTCAAATTATATTACAAAGTGCCATGATAAAAGCAGAATGGCAACTGGCAAAAGAACAGAACAGAGGTTCAGTGGAACAAAGTATAAGATCTCGAAACACACTTAACCCCCTAATCGTTGACAAACCTGCTAAAAACCTTCATTAAAGGAAAGCTAACCTCGGGGCTGGGGAGATAGCTCCGAGGCACAAGTGCCTGCTGGGCAAGTGCAAGGTCGTGAGTTTGAACCCTGGTCCCACAAAAAAAAAAAAGGAAAGCTAACCTCTTCAATTAATGTTTCTGGGAAAACTAGGTTTCTACATACAAGAGATTAAATCCAGCATCATATTTCTCTTCATATACTAAACTAAAATCGAAGTGGATCAAAAATCTAAATATTAAAAGAGAAACATTTAACCTGCTAGAAGTTGTAGTAGGTGAAACTCTTGAAGACACAGACATAAGTGGACTTTCTGAACAAAAGTCCAATCATAAAAGAATTATCACAAAGAATCATCAACTGCCATCTCATCACATTAAAAATCTTTGAAGTCTGAGTGTGGTGGTGCGTGTCTATGATCCTAGCACTAGGGAGGCAGAATTCAAGAAGGTTACTATGAGTCTGAGCTGAGTAATGAGACCCTGCACAGACACACACACAGACACACACACACACACACACACACACACACACACACACACTGTCTTAGTTACTTTTTACTCGTTGCTGGGACAAATACCTGACACTCAAAATGAAGAAAGGAAAGGTTTATTAGCTGTCAGTTACTGGAGGGTTCAGTCCATGTTTGGCTGGCCCAAGGCTGAGTGGAACAGGGCAGAGAGCATCCAGTTCATGGTAGAGGAACAGCAGCAAAATGGTGGCAGAGGCAGCCAACCAAACAGGGAAGCAGAGAGCAACAGCAGCAGTCTGTCTCTCTGTCTCTCTTTATGTTACATTCAGGCTCTCTGCCTTAGGATATCTGCCCTAGACCACACCCATAGTCTCAGCCTTACTCAGACCGATAATCCCATCAGTACTAAAACACAATCCGAGGGATCATGAATCAAGTCTCTATCTATAGAAACCACGTCCCATGGTTGCATGAGGCTTTAGGGGGACAACTAGATGTAAACCATAATACACACCCTTAAAAATAAATTTAAAAAATAAAAATCTTTGGCCCAGCAAAAGAAACCATCAGCAAAGAGATAACCCACAGAATGAACAAATATTTTTGACAGCTGTGAAATCTCACTGTGAATTCCAGACCAGCTTTGACTACACAGTGAATCCCTTCTCAGTGAATAGCATTAAGAGCATTATACTACAGTGGTAAGCAAACCCATATTTATAGCAAGTGCAGTTTGTAATAGTTAAATCTTGGAAACAGCCCAGATACCCATCAATGTGTGAATGAATTAAAAACTGTGTTTTTCTATGAGCAATGGTGTACCACTCTGCCATAAAAAGGATATACTTTAGACATTTTGAGATTAACGGATGCACCTTCAGGTAAAAGATGCACAATACTTTTAGATGAAATAAATTAGACCCACATATTTGCATAAATCACGGGCTATGTTTTGTGAGAAACTGAAAGGGTATATAACAATCCAAACTGATGATGAATATTAGGAAGTAGGCAGAAAATGTCAAATGGGAAGGGGAATAAGGGAAGGAGAAGGAGAACGGAAAGAAAAAAATGGGAATGAAAGAGATAGAAGAAAAAGTATGCAAGCAAAGCTTTTGTAAATAAAGAGTAGAATACATAAAGGGACAGGAGCACAATGGGAGAAAAAGGAAAATCAAGGAACATTATATAGAGATATAAATTCCCTATGGTTAATGTCATCATTACATATATCAAAAGTGCACCAATAAAACTAAAATAAAAGTAAGACAAACCATTGTGAGGGTTGGGGAGATAACTTCATGTTTTAAGCACCTGCCTGGGAAGTGCAAGATCCTGAGGTTGATCTCTGGTACTGCATGCCACGTTGGTCCTGAAACCGGGTGTGGTGGTGCAAATCTGCAATTCCAGCGCTGAGGAGGCTGAGACAGGAAGATCACTACCAGTCTGAACTGGGTAGCAAAACCTTTTATTAAAGAATGAAACAATTGTAAGTCAAAAATACATTTAATACACATAGCAACATATTTCACTGTAACGCATCTGTTGCTTGCCTTTAAGAGGTACATCTCATCACTGGAGAGTGTGGTCCCACCTATTACTAGCATGGATAAAAGTCTAAACACAAAGTTCAAGACACTATTGCTACTCAGTGCATCTTACTTTTACATAATTGGAAAGTTGAGAACTTGTAAGTTGGGCCATTAGAAGTTGATACTTCATTTCAGGCAAATAAAAGCAAACATAGTTGGGAAATTGCCCAGTCCTAGTCAGTGTGGGCATTTCTTAGCACTTATTTTCTAGTTAAGTATTACAGTCTCTAGTGAAAAGTTTCAATATAGTTGGAGGAAAAAGCAGAATAGAAAATAGAGAAGGAAGACTCTCTAACTTTGTCACATTCATCATATTGGTTGCTAAAAGTAGCCCACTTGTCAAATCCCTTTGTACTACCTTAAGAAGTGCTAAGGTAAGAATGTTTTCTGAAAATAATTGTCATGAGGTGTCATGGATTAAGGGTGTTGGTACAGAGGTGATGGAGTTCTCTCTTTTGGGTACAATAGCTCATCATCATAAATTGTGCAGAGCACCTTTCATCCTCTTAGCGGTAATTTGTTTCTGGCCTGGGCATACGGTTAAAAATCAATAATATTACACATGCTATGTGCAATCCCAGATTAGATCTTGATCAGAGAAGGGTCATCATTACAGAAACCATGATATCTGAATAGTCTATAGCTAGCTGTCTAGTATGCTATTGGGCCTCAATCATGCATGCTAGACAACTCTACCACTCAGGTATACCCTCAGTCCTAAACATAGATTTAAAAAAAATCAAACATACTATTTGAAAGTCAATTAGAAAAGAAAATCTAAGTCTATGTAGGTATTGAGGTCAGGTGTTCAGGGAGAGAATTTGGCTCAGCCAGCTACTCAGATAAGGCATGGATTGTTGACTGGCCCTGTTACCTGTAATGTAGTGATGAGATGGAAGGCATATAGCAATGCTTTATGAAACAAGCAGCTTTTAGCAATCTATCAAAAATAGTTTCTTTGCTTTTGTATAATGCAAACTCACAAAAATCCAAATACGTTTTCTTAAACTCCTCTCTTCTAGGTCACTTAACTTGGAGTATGGAAAGAATTTCCTACTGCAGTGATAAACCCAAAAACAACTGTGTTGTTGTAGGTGCTCTAAACATAGGAAGTGGGGAATAAGCCCACCCATTTTGAAGCACTACCTCTGTTAGCATGCAATTCTTTTCTGTCCCTGAATCAAATTAGCTGTTGTGTAACTCCCATTTCAGGGAGGTATTTCTGTAATCCAGTGTGACCAGCATGAAAATTTTCTTTAGAAATGTGTATTGCTAAAAATGTGTTGAGGGAGAGTGTATGTGATGTGAGTGAACTATGGTGTTCTTCATTCTCTTAAGTTCTTACAGATGTACCCTTGCACACCTGTTGTGTATAGCTGTGATCAGCATGCATACCTGTTCTTTCTTATTTTGCTGTTTTCACGTAAGATTAACATTTGCATTGCCACACATACATTGCCCATAACTGTAATCTATGATGACTATGTAACATTCTATTATATAGAATAGTATGTCTGCTCTTAGGAGTGGGCTCATTTTTCTCAGCCGATTGCAAGGCCTGCTGTCTTTTAGCACTAAAGTTCTATTTTAGTTTCTGGAAGTGGTGACCAATATGAGTTGGGGGGCAGGGGTCACATGAGATTCTTGAGTAATCAGTGCAGAGTACAATCTGAGCAATTTATTAACCCTGCATTGCTTACCACCCTGCAGCTGAGCCTCCCTAGGCTTCCAGGCCCCAATCAGGGTACTTCTTGAGCACAGAGGCAGAATTTCAATCACCTCAATTCCCACACCCTGACTCCTAGCTAATAGCTACTATTTATACCCGGGGTGTATCTGCCATATTTTCTTGCCTGAGATAACAATGTCTGTGCTTCTCACAAACCTTGAACTGAGAGAAAAAGCAAGGCGAATGAGGAATTATTACTGCTGAAAGAATAAGGCAAAGGTCATGAATGCTATGGATACAATTCTTCTAAATGCATTTTTGAAAATGAAGTGGAGAAAAAAGAAAATGAATTGGGGTGAGATGATTATAGATTCTAGAGCATTTGGTGTCAGAAAACTAAGTTTTCGTATTCCTATAAAGGATTTACAGGCAAACAAAGCAGGAAGACCAGGTATGACCTCTACCTAAACATGACCAATGTCATCTTTTTTTTTTTGGTGGGACCAGGGTTCGAACTCACGACCTTGCACTTGCCCAGCAGGCACTTGTGCCTCGGAGCTATCTCCCCAGCCCCAACCAATGTCATCTTAATATTAAGAACACTAGTAGACAAGATCCTCCTAAAAGTGATGCTCTGACCAGTGCACGTGACCATTATACCTTGCATGTAAGAACTGCCTTAAAAATCAGTTCTTTAGAGAGATTTCTGGGAGAGAAGAATTGGATTCAAAGTGCAATTGATATGGCTCAAGCACCCAAACTCAAATCTTTGACAGATTTATGTCTACATTAACCACTGTTAGTTTCTATCCATGTACTAGCATTCATTTTTTTGAGGTGTTGGGGATTGAACACAGGTTCTTGTACATGCCAGGTCATTACTCTCTCATAATTTTCATTGTGTACTAAGCGTATGACATGTTCTACAAATCATAGATTGTCTGAGATTCCAAGATGGAATGTGTGTTGAAAAGAAACACAAATTATTAGTGAGGACAAGTGCAGGGGTTGAAGTCCATTCAGAGTACAGGGAGCTTTCTCCCTATTAAAGTGAATTGTCTAGTCAGAATGCCCCGCTCTGTCTTGAAAGGCAAAATGGACAGGTTTCTGGAGCTACACATGGTTTGCTGAGCAATGGGCCAGGGTCTAGTGCTTGAAGTGCATCTGATGGGAGATAGGCTCTCAAAGTCCCAGAATGGTGCCAATATTTTAATAACTAATGAAGAGTACACACTGAGACAATATTTACCTTTAAGGAAATGTGCCCTTTTGCCTGAAGAAACTATTCTTGGCACGACACCTGGCTTACCACATTTATGACTCTTTGGAAGAGTTAGGATGCTCTCTCTCTTTTACAGTACTGGCACAAACAGAAAACAGAGAGAAAATCAAATACTAGGTAATGGAACTCTATGAAAAGTTTAAAGAAGACACGTGGAAATTTTGCACGTTCAAAGACATGACCCAAAAGCTCATAGAATTTTCACTCAAAATGTCCCAGGTGAATTTGGAGCAAATAAGTAAAAAACTGGAAGAACTGACCAAAATTTGCTAAAACATGAATGATAGATTCACCAAGGATGGAGAATCCATAAAAAGATAGCAAACAAATATACTTGAGGTTAAAAAGCTATATAATTAATAAATTTCAGAGTGACTAACATGAAAACAGTGTTTGAAATTAAGGAAAAAAATATTAAATTATGACACAGTACTCAGAGAAGTCACAAAAAGAGAAGAAAAGACCATCCAGCAGGTAAAGGACAGTACTAAGAAGATCAGTCTAAGGCTGAGTTACAGAAAAGCTAGAAGAAGATAATGCAGTGGAAAATAGTGATATATTTACAGAAATAGCAGAAAATTTCCAAAAATATGAGAAAATAGTTCAACATACAGGTAAGCAAGGCTTCCAGCACAGCAAACACGAGGTGTGGAAAAGGTCACCAAAGTACACCATTATTAAACTGCAACGTGTACCGAAAAAAAAAAAAAAAAAAAAAAAAAAACCACCCATAATTTTAAGAGGAAAATAAAAAAATCCATATAAAGGGAAACTTGTTAGATTTAAAGCAAACTTCACAACAAAAACCTTATAGGGCAGAAGAGCTTGGAGTGAAGTATTTCAAGCCTTAAGCACAAAGAATTTCCACCCCAGACCAACATATCCAGTGAAACTTTCCTTCCAAATTGATGAAAAAATAGGGCCACTTTATGAAAAATTACAGCTCAAAAGATATATGAAGCCAACACTGTAGAAAATACTCAAGAATATTGTACACAGAAACAATGAAACCAGTAACACTAAAACCTCAGATAAAATGAAACACCAAGCAAGGTCAGTGGAAAAACAATAAGATGACAAGTAACAAAAAACAAATGGATCACAACACAGAAAGATTACCGTTACAGTAAACAATTAACACCTCTCAGAATAACTTTCAATATTTATTATCTCAACACTCCAAACAAAATGCACAAACTGGAAGATGATCAAAGACAGAAACCAAGATTATTGCTTTGAAGAATCTCATATACCCCCCCAAAGGTACTTATTATTCATAGGGGAAAAATCAAAACATGGAAAGCACTACCAGTTAAGGAAATAATCCAGCAAGAGATAATTCTTATAAAAATTTATGTACCAAATAAATGAACACCTATTTTTTTTCTTTTTTCTTTTTTGGTTTGTTTTTTTACACAAGCTTTCTGAGATTACATGCATGCTGCACTACACCCCGTTTCAGGCATGCAGACCTGGGAATCATACTCAGGATCTTGTATTTGCCAGGCATGCACTATGTCCTGACCTATCTCCCCAGCCCAGGAGCACCTATTTTCATAAAGCAAAAGATCAAATAAGTACTAGACCAATCAGTGTTTTTGCTTTGTTTTGTTTTGTTTTGTTTTCTTTACAAGAGACTGAACTTAGAAACTTGTGCTTGCTAGGCAGGTTTATATGGTACTGAGTTATATCTTCGGCCCCTATACTGGTATTCTTAATACCCCAGTTTTCCAAAGAGATAAATTAACTAAACAAAAAGAAAATCAATGAAGAAATATGAGAGCTGAACCTGTCTTTGAATATATGGACTTCATAGATATTCACAGAGTTCCGTATCCCACCATACTATCACTGAGGATACATTCTTCTGCGCAGTAGGTGGCATTTTCTACAAAAGAGATCACAGTAGTTCACAATGCTGGATTAAATAAATATGAAAGGAGTGAAATCAATTCATGTGTACTATCATACCACTGCAATGAAAACAGAAATTAACCACAGAAGAAATCATGGAAAATTAGAAGCACCTGGGAAATTAATACCGCCTCATACATAAACAACCAATGAGTCACACAAAAAAATCAAGGAAAATAATTGTAAAAGTTAATGAGAATGCCTGTACAACTCACCAGAACCTCTGGGCATAACAAAAGCAATCCCAAGAAGGAAAATTCATTCAAACAAATGCTTCAGTTAGGAAAATAGTATCTCAAATAAATAACTTTACAAGGAATCTAGAGATACTTGAGAAACAATAGCAATGTAGGCCCAAAGCGAAATTATAAATATTAAGTGAAATAATAAATATTAGATTGGAAGTCAGTGACATTTTTTTAAGAAATATTTTTTAAACTTTATTTATTTATGTTATGGCCAGCATACTGCCAGGCAGGCACTGTGTCCCTGACCTATCTCCCCAGCTCAGGAGCACCTATTTTTGTAAAGCAAAAGAACAAATAACTGCTAGAACAATCACAATGTTTTTTGTTTTAGTTTGATTTTTTTTCTATACAACAGACTGAAGTTGGAAACTTGTGCTTGCTGAGCAGGTTTATATGCCACTGAGTTATATCTGTTGCAGCATGTAGTGCCAGGGATCAAACTGCGGTCCCTGCGGTTGCCTAAGCTTGCCTGAGCAAACACTTTAGACTGCTGAGCTATCTCACTGACCTGAAAGTCAATGAAACTGAGATTATAAAAATATAGGGAAGTAAAAATAGAAAGAATCAAAGAGTTGGTTGTATGAAAAAGTAAGTAAAATAAATTTGGAGTTTTTGCATAAGGTACATCATTTCTGTAAAAAAAAAAAAGGCACATGGCACATTTTGCTTAATCCAACTGATTTAAGGTATTCTCTCCCTTCACTTGCACTCTGATTTGCAGATACTTTTGCCTTGAAATGTGAACTCAAATTGTCTGCTTTATTTAACTGGATCAGTTAAGAAGAGAAGATGATGCTTTAATTAAGTTTTTATATGATGTTTTTTCCTGTCCTTAGCATTTTGTGCATGCTCACTGACAGCCTTCACCTGTGCCAGTGGGCTCAGTGGCTGAAACCATTACCCCTGTGATTATTATAATGACTGTGGTGACAATAATGATGAGGCAGGTTACTTGTTTAGCAGCTGCACCAACAACACAGAATTCACTTCCAGCAATAGACAGTGTATACCTCTTGAATTTGCCTGGAATGCTATAAGCAACTGTCAAAATAATGGCACTTCAGATGAGAGAAATTGCTGTAAATTTCTCTTTACTGCTTATTGTGGTTTGAGGCATGAAATGTTAGGTCACCAGAGATGAAACATTTACATATAAATAAAAGCACTCTGGAAAAAAACAAGTATTCATTCATAGTGCAAACTTCCTTTGGATGTAGTCTGCTGAAACAATTCCACATAATACTTGAACTCTTCACTTAATTTGATGGATCTATATAACCATTCAGTTTTTTAACGTGCAATATTTTGTCCTTGGTTTACATAACTGCTAGATGAAAAGGGCTTTTTCTCTTTTTATCATGCCAAAATTGACATTTTGTTTTGTTTTAAATCAGATTATATTGGTACATTTTAGAAGCACATAATGACTAAATTCATCATAGAGAATTTTTACATCTACAGCATATACCTTCTTTCTGTTTTCCCATTCCTCTTCCTGCCTTTCAGACCCCTTTCCTCATCATTTACAAAAGGTTTCTTTCCACTTGTTCCTTCTTTTCTCATATTTTATTTTACTTTTCTTTCCTCCCCCTGCCCTTGTTCCCCTTCCCATTTAAACATTTTCTTCCTATTCAACCATACAAAAATACCTAACAGGTATTTCATAGTATCTATCACAGCACTTATTTCAAAATATCTGTTTTTGGTACTTATTTACACTTTTGGTATGTTACATCAGAGAAACAATATAGTAGTTACATTTATGTCCAATTTATTTCACAAAGAATATGGTCTCAGTGTGCATCCTTTTACCTTGAAATGTCTCAAGTTTATCCTTCTTTATGTTGGAGTAGTACTCCATTGTATTAAAAACATATATTACTTATCTATTCACCAGTTGATGTACATTTGATTTATTTTTCAAGAGCTGTGTACTATGGACTATGCTCCTATAAACATAGGTTTGCATATATTGTTGCAATGCAATGCTTTTAATTCTTTTGGGAAAATGTCAAGAAGAGAATAGATGGGTCAAAGAGAACTTCAAAGTCCTACTTTTCTGAGGAATTTCCACACTAATTTCCAGTAATTGTACCAGTCTATACTCCCAGCAACAACAGAGAAGTGTTCCTTCTTTTCTCAGAGCCCCAAAAGCATATGTTGTTGGCTGACTTATTTATTTATTTATTTGTTTATTTATTTATTTATTTGCGGGCCCAGGTATTGGCTGATTTTTTTAACGGTAGCCATTCTTTCTGGATAATGATGGGATCTCAGTGTTGTTTTAATTTGCATCTCTCAAATGACAAGTGATGCTACGCTTTCTTGCATGTGTTTATTTTCTGTTCATACTTCTGAGAAATGTGTATTTATATTAGATTCCCATTTCTGGGTGAGATCTTTAAATTTGGAGGGAAGTCTGATTTTTTAAAAATTCTTTATATATTCTACATGGTAATCCTTTGTCTGAGGAGTAGCTAGCAAATTTTTTCTCGCTTTGTGGGTTGTCTCTGCAGTCTGTTGGGGGTTCTCTTTTGTGCAAAAGGTTTTTAATAAGATGAGATCACAAGCCAAAGAGATAGCTTCTTGGCCTAAGTGCCTACGTGGCAAGCACAAGTACTGGGATTTGTTCTTTGATACTGCATGCCAAGCTGGCCCCAAAATCTCAGGTGTACTGTGATGGCCAGCAAAACCCCAGTGCTGGGGAGGCTGAGAGAGGAGGATCATTAGTCTCAGTTGCATACTGAGACCCTATACCAAATAAATATTTTTTAAAAATGAGATCACAGTAGTTGATTCTTTGTGATAGTTCCTGTGAGACTAGAATTTTTGTCCATAAAATCATTGCCTACACCAATGTCTTCAACAATTCCACCTATTCTATCTTTCAAATGACTCAATGATTTTTGTTTTGATATTTATACCTTCAAACCTTTTCAATTTTAGTTCAGTGCATGATAAAATGTATGTGTATAGTTTTCAGTTTCAGCATGTGGAAAGCCAGTTTTTCTAGCAAAAAAGGCTATTTTTCTTCCAGTGAACATGTTAGGCTCCTTTGTCAAAGATACGGTGGCTGAGTGTGTTTGTAGTTGTATCTGCATCTTCTAATCTGTTCCGTTGGTACTTGATTCTTTTTTTGTATCAATAGCATGTTTTTTTTAATCATAGTAGCTTTGTATTATAACTTAAACTCAAGGATTCTGATGCCTCCTCTTTTGCCTCTGTTGTCCAGGATTGCCTTTGCTATTCTAGGTCTTTTCTGGTTCTAAGTGTAGTTTTATATTTTTTCTCTAATTCTGTGAGATATACCTTGAAAACAGGTTGGCAGGACAGTTACAATAATTAATATATTACATACTGTTGTATTCATAGTAGTTATTCAGAGGACAAGATGCAGACATGATACCTTGTATTAACAATATCAGTACAAACTTTTATTCTCAGTGAACTAAGAGAAAGTAGCTGTATATCTATCCTATCTTGTGTATACATATATTTTTTTCCTCTGCTTTTTGTTCACAACAAAACTGTCCTTTATTTATACTTTTGTGAAGTCAGTAATGCATGACTCTTGGTTGCCTAGCAACTGATAGTTAACCTTATCCAGACAAGATGTTCATCTCATGAGTGAGGCAGCTTGTTTGCTCTAGGCACTGAGCCAAGTCCCGCCTACATATATTTGATCGATTCCCAAGCTTCAGGGCTCCCACTATTGGAGTTTTGATTGAGATTCCATTAAATCTGTATAACTTTGAAAGCATGGCCATTTTGTCTATATGGGTGCTTCCTACTCAGGAGTAAGAGACATTTTTCCAGTTTTTGATAACTTCTTTAAACTCCTTTTTCAAAGTACTATAGCTTTCAGTGTCTAGGTCTTCTACTTTCTTCCTTAGATTAATTCCTAGTTCTTTCTCTTTTCTTTCTTTCTTTCTTTCTTTCTTTCTTTCTTTCTTTCTCTTGGATGCTACTCTCTGAGTTTGTTTTTTTCTGTACACGAAGGCTATTGATTTTTAAGTGCTGACTTTGTACTTACTATCTATGTTACTGAATTTGGTTAATAAATCTAGAAATCTTTTGCTGGAGTTTTTTGGTCTTGTATGTAGAGTATCATATCACCTGTGAATAATGATAATCTAACTTCTTCCTGTCCAATTCTTGTTCCTTTTATTTCTCTCTCTTTTCAAATTACTCTGGCTAAGGTTTCCAGAACTACATTGAATAAGGGTGGTAACAGTCGACATCCTTGTCTTGGTTCTAGTTTTAGAGTGAAAGTTTTCTTTTTTTTTTTTTTTTCATCCTTTGACTTTCAGTCCATGAGTTTCTTTTTAACTAGAACTTTATGTAGCATATTATTGTATCTTGTTTCTTAATATATTCTGTTATTCTCTTTATTTTGGTTTTTTTTTTTTTTTGTCTTTTTGAGACAGGGTCTCGCTATGCAGTTGAGGCTGGTCCTGAGCTCACTTTTGTAGCCCAGGCTGGTCTCGAACTCACACCGATCCTCCTGCCTCAGCCTCCCGAGTGCTGGGATTACAGGCGTGAGCCACCACACCCGGCTTATTCTCTTTATTTTGACTGGTGAATTGCAACCATTAATATTGATGGTGGTACTGGTATGTATCATATTGCCCTTGTCATGTTATACTCCTGTTGTTAGCTCCCTTTTTTTTCTTCCCTGTTTAATTTTTTGCCTTTCCTGGTGGATTTTTTCTGTTGGGTTTATGGAACTGTAGCTGTTATTTCTTTCTATAATGTCCTTCAGAGCATTTTGGAGTGCTGGTTTGGAGTTTGTGAATTTCTTCTGGTGTTGTTTGTTGTGGCAGTATCTTATTTCTACATCAATTTTGCAAGACAGTTTTGTGAGGTACTTGCCAGGTAGCTGCCATACTACAGAGTTATATCCCTAGAACCTGAAAACAGTATGCAGTAAATAACCCCTCACTGTGCCAAATTTAACCCCTGGAGATAAAATGTGACAGAGGTTAGGGAGAAAGAGAGAAACAAAAGAAGAGGAAGAGATTAGAAGCAAGGCTGTAAGACAGCGAAAGGAAAATCATACAACTTTGTGAAACTAGTGCAGAAAACAGGATGGAAAGAGGGAAGGAAGAAATAAAAGAAAGAAAAGAACAGAACGAAAGCCACAAAAAACTAGAAACCACATTCACACTTATAAAAATAAAATCAAAGAATGAAAATAAACCTCAAAACCTGACAGAGCCAAAAAAAAAATATTGTTCACATCAAGGTGTGTCTCCGCTGTCACTGGTAGATGACGTGAGGAGACAGTGTAGATCCATGTTGATTTACCCCATCAAGACATATGTAGTTTGATAGTGCGGTAGTGGATAATCTCTGTAAGCTTACATCTTTATTTCACTGGAAGTTAAGGCTAGTTTCTGGTCATGAGGACAGAACCAGCCCCGATGAAACTGTAGCAGTCATAGCACAACTCCGGCAGACTTAAACTCTGCTTGGATCCACTAGATGGAGCCAGTTCTTGTTCTCAGCTCTGAGCTCAGTTGGCCCCTCCGCGTGGTAGCTCCCTGCACATCGCCCTCTTGCATGGAATGGCCATATCTGCCCCAGTGACCAGCCAGTGCAGTTTATAGATTCCATTCCTTTCTTGCACTACTGCCTCTCTCCATGGAGGTCTCTGGTGTCACCAATAGTCACTGTGTGTCTGCAGGTTTGAACTACTCCTCCCTCTCACGGAGTTCTGACTGAGGGAGAAGGTGTCACTTGCCACTTTCTTTTTCTTCATTGACGTTTCTCTCTTGACTCTCCCTATGAGCTTCAGTTGTCACTTCACATCCTTCCTGGGTTCAGCAGAACCACTCCCTCCTTCTGTTCCTTATGTCGCTACATTCCGGGATCTCAACAGTAACTCTCACAAATGCTTTTTCTCAGCTGCTTGTTGCTCTGCCATCTCCCTGGAAGCTCTGACATGTTCCCCTTACTCAAAGTTATCAAGAAAAAAGAGAGAAAATTTTCACACCAGTGCAATTAGAAATGGAAAAAGTGACTTCAAAACAGACACTGACAAAATCCAGAAGTTAGTGACTACTACCATACCTCGTCCAAAATAAGCATAGGTCTTACATTCATTTTTGCTTCTAATGACAGAGTAGGACTTATTTTCAGGGGATATCTTATTTTTTCATGCACTATCATCTACACTTATTCAAGTAAATCTACATTTATTCTAATACAGTCATGTAATCTTCTGTAACATTTCAAAATTCTCTAAACTCCAAATTCTGGCCCAATTTTTTAAATTCCATTTCCTATGGAGTCCCTGGTGCCAGTCTCTCATGTCTAGCAATAGGGATGTCCTTAAATGAGCACTTCTTGTCAATGTAGCTTTCTCACTTTGCATCAACAAAAAAATCTGTCTGTGATTTGATGCCATGAATTCATCACCCATATCACGACCTCTTGCAGGCTAGATTTCAGAAAGTTTCCATTACATAAAGTATTAATTGAAGACTTATGAAAAAAATTAAAAGACAAAACTTGTGAGACAGGAGTAGCAACAAAATTACAACAGTTAAGAAAGATGATTCACACAAAAATTTCAGGCAACAAAATTTAGAAGACTTTTCTTTATATCACATGAGTATATTAAGTATGTTGGTTACAACATATGTCGAATCAAATTATGAAGAATTATGTTAAAAACAATCACATATATTTATTATTTGTGCATACATTATTCATGTTACATCTGTACACTGGTCATTACACAACAAACCTCAAGTTCATCTGTTTACATAGTCATTTTTTCCTGTGTTTAGGACAGGGTCTACAGGGTCCAGAGGATCTCACTATGCAAATTAGATTCCTGAGTTCAGCCTTCCAAGAGCTGGGATTACAGGCGCACACCACTGCACCCAGTCTCAATTGCCCTCTCAGTGTGCTCTGGGTCAGGGTCCTCAAGGCACACTGAAGATCAAACCCAGCTGCTGCATCTACCTAAGCAGGCACTTAGAGTCCACTGAGCGATCTGGCTGACTCCAATCTCAGAAGGATTCTTTGTTTTTTTCTGGCTCAAGCTACCTTAAGGGTGGGTCTGCTGCAGCATGGGGTGCTGGGATCAAACTCCAGTCCCTTCCTCCTGACTAATTTTGTACAGAAGGTGCATCAGACAACCAGAGCAAACCCACCATCCCTATGCATATTCATTTACCTCTATTTTAAAGGCACTTGCTTGGGTATTTGCAAATAATTTTAATTTATATTATCATTAATTTTAAGTGTTAATGTCAATAATATTATTTATATTTAAGCACATAGTAGTATTATTTTATAATTCAAGATATCTATCACATGTTTCAGGGGACATACTAAAATGCATGTGCCTGACTGACTTCCGCAGGGCTTATTTTTGGAGTAGGGCTTATATTATGAGCATGCTAAAAAATCATTAGAGGGATTGTTTTCTTCTTAAATTTTATTTTCAAGAATATATGGTATGAAAAACTTTACTCCAACAAATTGCAACAGTCTCAAATAAGCAGCTTCTTAGACTGACAAAAATTATCATAGCTAACCCAAGAAGACATAAAATTGTGAAATGGCCCAATGACAAGCAATGAAGTTAAAAGAAGTAACAACTCTCAACTAAAAAAGGTCATAGAAGTGAAAGATTCACTGATAAATTCTACAAAACTTTTCAGGATATTTATTACCAATACTCAAACTCACAAAGAAATTAAAAGTGATAGGATGCTTGCAAACTTATCTATGGAACACCGCATCATTCTGATACCAAAACCAAATAGATATTCAACTAAACAAGAAAATTATAGGTGAATCTCCTTAAAAAGATGCAAAGATCCTAAACAAGATATTAGCAAATAGAAGGGAGAAAATCCACAAAAATATCATACATCATTAATAGGTATGTTTCATCCAGATATACAGAAATGGTTCAACATACACAAATCAACAAATCCAGAAACACATGAACAGAAGCAAGGACAAAAACCATATAGTTATATCCGTATATGCAAAAAAGGGTTTTGAAAAAGTTCAACATCTCTTCATGAAAAGTATCTGATAAATATAGGGGTAGAAAAGGAGATTGAAAGGGACACCAGAAAGGGGACACCTCTGCTTCTGGATAGGAATAATTAATATTATCCAAATTGTCACAGTTCCAAAATTTATATTCACATTTAATGCAATTCCAAAAAAATACTAACAACATACTTCTTAGATCTAGAGAAAACCATCCTGAAGTTTATATAAAATTAGAAAAGACTCAGAATAACAAAAGCAATCTTAGGGTAATAAGAGAAAATCAAGAGGTCTCACTGTATTAGAATACAAGCTACAGTACAAAGCAACAGTGATAAATACTAGCATGTGTAATGTTTTGCTTATGGAACATCAGTTTTCCCAGCATCATTTATTAAACAGGCGACTTTTCTTCTAGTGACGTTGATTGTTCCCTTTGTGCTTGGAGTTGTTTCTCCATCATCTGTCCTATTCCACTGATCTTTAGGTCTGCTTTACTTTTTGCCAGTAGCATGCAGTTTTTATTTTGATAGCTCTGTAATATGACTTCAGATTGAGGATTCTGATGTCCCCTACCCTACCTTTGTTACCCAGAATTCATTTTGCTAGTCTACATCTCTTCTGATTCCATATGAATTTTAGGATTTTTTCTCTATTTCTATGAGATATACTGTTATTATTTTGCTTGTGATCACACTAGATGTGTATAACTTCAGAAGTATGATCATATTAAGCATATCTTTTTCTCTTTACCTAAAAAAAGGAAATATATTTCCATTTGCTGATGTTCTCTCTGATCTCCTTTTCTAGAGTGCTGTGGTTTTCAATCCCTTTGTTAGGTTAATTTGTATGTACTTCATCTTTCTTGGTGCTATTTTGAAAGGTGTGGTTTCCATAATTTCTTTCTCAGCTTTGAATTTTGACATTCTATCCAGTTGCACTGCAGAATTTGCTTATTAATTCTAGGAGGCATTTTTTTTGTCTTCTATGTAGAATATCATTTCATCATTAAACAATTATAATTTAACTTCTTTCACTCCTATCCACATTTTTAAAGATATCTTTCTCTTATTTGATGGCTGTGGCTAACTTTGCCAGAACTGTACTAGACAGGAGTGCTACATCAAGCATCCTTCCTTCTCTCTCTTTTTTTTTTTTCAGAGCCAGAGATTGAACTCAAGCCTTTGTGCTGGCCAGGCAAGTGCTTATTCTACTGAGCAATCTCCCCAGCCCTCTTGTGTGTTATTTTATAATGAAATCTTTCAGCTTTTGATCATTTAGTATGATGTTGACTGTTAGATTTTAATAAATGACCTTTATCAAATTGAGATAAATATCTCCTATTTCTATTTTTTTGCAGAGGTTTAATCATGAGTGGGTGTTAAATTTTGTCGAAAATCTTTTCTGCATCTATTGAGATGATCATTTCATTTTTGTCTTTGGTTCTACTAACATGGCATATTACATTTATTTATACGCATATATTCAAGCATCTCTGCATCCCTAGGATGAATCTGACCTAGTCATCGTGTATAATTTTCTTGATCACTTGCTTAATTTTTCTTGGCAATATTTCACTGAGAATTTTTGAATCTATGTTTATTAAGGTGGTGGCCTTGTAGTTCTCTTTTTTCATTTCTTTGGTTTTGATATCAAGATAATGCTTGCTTTCAGGAATGAGTTTGGAAATACTGCTTCCCTTTCAACTTCATTTAAAGAGTTTCAACATTATTGGGATTAGTTCTTCTCTAAATTTTTGTGCACTTCTCCCATGATTCTGTTAGGAAACAGTCTTTCCTTTGTTGGTAGTTTCTCAATTACATTTTTAATTCAATTGGGGGATACTGGGTTATTTATAATGCTTATATCATCTACATTCAGCTTTGAGAATTTATGTATGTCTAAGAATCTTTCCAATCCTGAGTTTTCCATCTTCTTAGAGTACAAATTCTAGAAATAGGTATGATGATCTTCTTTATTTCTGTTGTATGCATTATGATTTCACCCTTTTCATTATGACTTGCATTGGTTTAAGTCTTTTCTTTCCTTGACTAGGTTTGCAAAGGGCTTGCCAATTTTATTTAATCTTTCAAAGAACAACTCTTTGATTTGGGGGGCTTTTGTCACAATTGCATAAATTTTCACTCTGATCTTTATAATTTCTTCTCTCATATGGGATTTGGGTTTCAATTGCTCTTCTTTTTTAGAAGCTTGTTATTCAACAATAGGTTATTTATTGGCACTTACTCTTATTCCCAAGTGGGAATCCATTGCTTTAAATTTTCGTTGAAAACGCTTTTCATGTATATCTGAGGGGTACTTATAAAATTAATTTTAAAATGGCACATATATAGACATGTGTGATCAGTGAAACAGAACTGAGGATCCAGAAACATCCCCAACCACTTTCGTCTATTTGACCTTTGACAAATAGGCCAAAAGTATAAGCTGGAGAAAAGACAGCCTCTTTAATAAGTGGTGGTGGAAAAATCTAAATTTGTGCTTGCATAAGATTTAAGTGGGTCCCCTATTTCTCATTATGTAATAAACTAAAATAAAAATGTACTAAAGGTCTAAACATTAAAGCAGAAACACTGAACCTATTGAAAGACAAAATTGATAAAACATTGGAAGTTATGGCTATAAGAAAGCATTGTTCATTACTCTTTCTTTCATCCTTTTTGTATTTTAGGGAAGGGTCTATAGGATGTTCAGGATCTCATTACCAAGTCAGACGCATAGTGATCTGCCTGTTTATAGCCTCCCAAGAGCTGAGATTACAGACATGCGCCACCATGCCCAGTCTCAATTGTCATGTCAGCCCCACCCCAGTGTGGGGCTGGCATGGCAAGCCCAAGAATCAAGACCGCAGTCCCTACACCTGCTTGCAGCCACATTAATCCACTGAGCTATTTGGCTGTCCCTGGAAAAGAATTTTTAAAGACAGATTTCCAGTTGTTCCAGGAAAGAACATGAACTAACAAATTGAATTACATAAAATAAAAATGTTTCTGCACAGCAAAAAAAAAAAAAAATCAAATAGTGCAGGAAAGAGACAACCTACAGAATAAGAAAGTAGGTGTCAGCTATTCCTAAGGCAGAGAGCTATTACCTAGAATACACAGACAATTTACAAACTAAACTACATAAAATTATTCCACCCAATAAAGCAAATGAAATGAACTTTCTGAGAAGTACAAATGGCTAACAACCATACAAATCAAATGTTCAGCATCTCTGGCCATTGTGGAGATGCAAATTAAGTCAATGGACAATAAATGCTGGTGTAGATATAGTGAGAAAAAAAAAACCCTCCTACATTGATGGTGGGAATGCAAACTAGAACAACTAGCATAGGAATTCCTCAAATGACTAAAATTAGAAATTCCATATGACCAGCTATACCTCTTCTAAGTATTTTTCCTAAAGAGATAAAAATTTCATACTATAGTAATACATGCAGTGCTGGTACATTGTGATGCACTATGTCAACTTGAGAATTTTAAAAGTTTAACTGAGTGTCTTAGTTACTCTTCTCACATTGCTGGAACAAATACCCAACACTCAATATGAGGGAAGGAAAGGTTTATTTAGCTCACAGCTACTGGAAGTGTCAGAGTTTAAAGCAGCTTGAAATATGTAGTAAGACCTTGGAGTCTTATTTACTCTAGAGAGAGGGTCAGTGCCTCTGTCTTTTCCAAATATCTCCTCTCTGTCCTGGAGACCTCAATCTCAGACACTGCTGGACTGCTCTATAGGGTCTGGAGGAGAGGCTGTGGCATGTAAAGGATGATCTTCTACACATCTACACATCTCCAAGAGGCTGCAGGCTTAGGGACAATGCATGCTGCCAGTTTAACAGTTAGTGCCTGTCTGGTCTTGCTTCTTGAGCTCTGCCTCGTCCTCTGACCCCACCCCTCAATCCACTAGCTGCTCCTCCAGCTGAGTCTGCACCATGACTTACATGAGGCTTTGCAGGGACAACTAGACACAAACCATAACTGTGACTCAGCAGGGAGCCAGTTCTTACTTTGAAAACCTCTTCATCCTGCGCAAGAGGAGAGCATGGGCATTGTATAAATTCTGTACCCACACCCCAACGTAGCCTGCTTGTAATGTAAGGAGCATGGAGAGACTTGCTAGAAGCCACAGCTGCTGCCCTTTTCTTTACTCTTTATTGGTTTCTGCTGACAGGAATGGCTGCTCTCTACCATGTGCTACTTTGCCTTGGAGCCAACAGACTATAAACTAAAACCAACACAAACTGTGAGCTCAATAAACCTTTCCTTCCTTAATTTTGGGTGTGAGGTATATTGTCCCAACAATGAGTAAACAGCAACCAAAACCCATGCATACCAATATTTATAGCAACACAATTCATAATAGCTAAATCCTGGATGTAGGTGTATAGTCATGGACAAATAGATGCATAAAGATATTGTTGTATCTATACATGATAGAGCACTACTGAGGTACAAAGAAGGACAAATTTGAGACCTCTGTAGGAAGATGGATGTGTCTCGAAGATATATTATTATTGGGTGAAATAAATCAGTCATGCAAGCTTAAATACTATATGGCAATTCTCATTTGAATAAGGCAAAGTACAAAGAAAATCATAAGGTATAGATATTAAAAAAGGAGGTAGATCTCTTGCAAATGGAATGTGATTCAGGAGATAGGGGTGAGGGGAGTGGTATGGGGGAAAGCGAAGTAAGTACAATGAAGATGTACTGTGTATAGGAATCTAGTAAACTAAATTACTGTAAATAGTAGCCGGGCGTGGTGGCTCACGCCTGTAATCCCAGCACTCGGGAGGCTGAGGCAGGAGGATTGGTGCAAGTTCGAGACCAGCCTGGGCTACAAAAGTGAGCTCAGGAGCAGCCTCAACTGCATAGCGAGACCCTGTCTCAAAAAGACAAAAAAAAAAAATTACTGTAAATATAGCATGTTGTTAACATGAACTAATGATAATAATAATAATAATAACAATGAAAATGGAAAAAGCAGTTTTACAGGTAGAGGGAGGGAGGATGGTACGAAGGGGAATGAAAAAGAAATAAGTTGTATTTTGCATATGTACCCACTCCCACACTGAATATAAGTAGCATCTACTGCTAAAGTACTAAAAATAAGAAATTATTAATAATAGCTGATTATTAGAAAACAAAAAATGTAAATGCTTTAAATCAATTGAAGCCATTGAGAAAACTAAAATAGTGCAACTATAGATACTCATGGTAGAGGACTTCCAGAACTACTTCAGGAAGTGGCAAAATGAGAGGAAGTATTTTCTTTTCATTTTGATACTGGGAATTAAACTCAACCTCGTGCTTGCCAGGTAGGCACTGTACTATTGAACTATGTCCCCTAGTCCTGAGAAGAAGTATTTTGAGGGGGATTAATTGCAGTATATCATTTACTATAATAATAAAAAATATAATAATAAAAAATTAATAATAAAATTTGACATTCACTACATGTTTAGATTGCATCTCACATATATGACTCACTTATCCAAGCATCTAGCATGATGATATATTTACTCAATAGTGTCTACTGCTATTGCTGGCATTTTATTGATATTAATATTAATGTACAGACATGGGCATGGTTTTGCCTTAGAATTTTTCCCTGACAATACCTTTAGCTTTCTAGAGGGACTTTTAGAAAGCATAAGTGAATTTTTCTGCTTGAAAATATCTCCTGAAGGCGAGCATCGTGGCAAATGCCTATATTTCCTACACTTGGAAGTCTGAGGCAGAACTACCATGAGGTCAAGGCCAGCCTGTGCTACATAGTGAGCTTGAAGCCAGTGTGCCTAGCATTTAGAAAGTACTGAGTAAACAGTGATTGTAGGACTTACAATGAAAGTGTTGACAGAAGCAGCAGTACATATTCATCACGAAGACCACTACCTACCTGGGGAATTAGAGTTAAATGTGTCCAAGTGAATAAACAGTTATTATTCCTGAAAGGACTGCAAAGCAGTTGTTGGGATTCCAAGATATTAGGTAGTATCTAGAAAATGAGGTGCTGTAGATTTCACTCAATGTTAGCATGTTTATCTTGCATGCACAAGACCATGGGTTTGATTCCCAGTACTGAAAAAAATAAGTTGTCCTGGAAGGTATAATCAAAATTGTTGAGTAGAATGTAATTCTCAACACAAAAATTATTTATTTTGCTAGAGTAAAACCTTCAAGAAAAATATTATTCTAAAGGAACTAAGAAGGTCTAAGCTAAAAATCAGCTGGTCATTCATCACATGTGACATCTTTTACATAGATGGAGACATTATTAAACAGAAATTAAAATGCTGGGAGTTCTACTTGTTCTAAAATTGCCAGGCATGGTGGTGCATGCCTATAATCCCAGCACTTGTGAGGCTGAGCCAAGGGGGATCAATGTGAGTTTGAAACCAGCCTGGGCTATGAAAGTGAGCTCAAGATCAGCCTGAACAACATAGTGAGACCCTGTCTCAAATAGACAAAAAAATTGGGCTTATTTGCTTAGGGGGGTACATGAGATGTTCATTTTTATTTTCTCCTTAAATAGTCTGTTTAAGATGTGACAAAAGAAAAAAGCCAATCACCAAAAATGATGGCAAGTGCAAGAGTTTCTTTCCTTCACAGAACACTTTAGGGAGGGAGTAGTAGTCAGTTTCCAAGAGGGATTAGACTGTGCCCAACAAGGTCCTTGTGCTCTTCATATTTTCTCTTATATTTGCTCATTCCCTTCTGCCATTCATTTAAGGAGTACTAAGAATAAGCATCACAGACTTCTCTGCTGGGACTTTCCACTAACATTTCTGTGCCTAAGGCACCCATTCCCTTTTTTTTTTCTTTGCCCTGGATTCTGAGGTTGCAGAAATGAAAATAGATTTCAGTTTTGGGTAAAGATTCAGTGGCATTTTCTGGGATATATAAAGATATTCTTTGTTTTCTATGACATTCCTTCTATTACACTCTCACTGTCATCCCTGATTTCCAGAGCAGTGTTTATCTTCCCTTAGTGGCTTTGTTCAAGCCGAGTTCCCTACATGTTAATATAATCGCACAAGGCTCTGAGTAGACTGAATGTCAAGATTATTTTCAAAGCTGAGGCAACATTACAATATTGACAACTGACCATCTTCAAGACTGTTGTCTCAAAGAACACTGAGAAGGAATGACCACTAATAACGATGAGCTTCACAGCCCTTGCAGCCTTTCAACATGCTTCTACTGCATGAGGGAAAATGATCTCTGTTTATCATTTTTTTAAAAAGGAATTTTCTTGATACTGGATATTCAACCCTGGGACCTTTGTATTGAGCTACAACCAAAGCTCTTTTAAATTTTTTTTTAAAATTTTGAGACAGGAACTTGGTAATGATTCCTTACATTTACTGACATGGTATGTTTTACATAGCTTAAGTTATTATGTTGCCCAGTCAGAGCTTGAACTTGTGAATCTCCTGCCTCAGCTTCACAGAGTGTAGGGATTATAGGTGTCTTAGTTACTTTTCTTTTGTTGCTGAGATAAAGTATCCTGATGTCCCAAACTAAGAAAGGAAAGGTTTATGGAGATTTCAGCCTGTAATCAGCAAGTTCCAAGGCAGGATGCAAATGCTGAAGGTAGCAGAAGACAGAAAAAGCAACAAGAACAAAGGGAAGAGCAAGCCTCTATTCCCCTCTTATATTGTAAGCAGGCTCCCTACCCTTGGATGGGTGTAGCACTCACCCAATATTTGTGCCCTCCTCTTGCACAGGTTGATAGTATTTACAAAGAAAGAACCCCGCCTCCCTGCTGAGTCCGTTAATTAAACTTTTAAACTGCTTGAGTTAACACAACATATCACCCATTACAATAAGCATGTAACACTACACCTGGTTTAGAAAATAAATTTTCTAATGCTTGTACAGATTCAAACAATGCACTTAGGCCTTTAATTTTCAGTATAACCTGATATCTTACACCTAGAAAAACATCACTTCCTATATGTTGGTGCTGTCCCTCCAGATAGCTCTATGTGTACATGCTATGCTCTAACTTGCTATTTTTCCTAACAAAATTTCAGGCTGTGTAAAACCATGTCGGTAAATGTAACGAATATTAGCCTTTAATATGAGCATGGCATTCCACTGTATGGATGCATCCTAGCTCGTTTAGCTATTCCTCATTGCTGGACATTTCCACTATTCTTCCTATATTTCTACTTTTCTTCTCCTAGCCACCAATTATATCCGTGGTGACAAAGAATTTTAAGGTCAACATATGAGGGAAGGCCTATATACATTTTTTGAAACCAACAGTTTAATATTACCTTCAGGGGTTGGGCAAATACCTCAGCAGACTAACACACCTGGCAGATGCAGGGACCGGGTTCCATCCCTGGTGTGCTGTGTTGGCCCCAGAGTGTGCTAAAACAGCGATCAAGACTAGGTGGGGTAGTTCATGCCTCTAATCCCAGTGCTTGGCAGGCTGAAAACAGGAGGATCACTATCAGTCTGATTTGTGTAATGAGACCATGTACACCTTCTACTAAATTTTATATATATATATATATATATATATATATATATATATATATATATGTGTGTATGTATGTATGTATGTATACTGCCTTCCAAATGGTAGTCATCAAAACATGAACCTGGAGTGTGTAAGCAATTATTTCAATGGTAGGAAGGCAGGCCTCATAGTGTGTGGAATTCTATTCTTCCTAGAACATTTATCTTTTCCCATGGGTTCATCTAAAGCAAATATTATGCATACATTATTTTGGGGCCTTGATCTTAGACTCCTTTTATATACAGAAAGAAGATGGAAACATGGAGCGGGAATCAGGTGGTGTTCAAGAGTTCAAGGATTTGTCCCTGGGCAGTAGGATTTAAAGAACATTTACCTGCAGCATAACTTTAGGGGCCCATCTTCTATTGGGTATTGTACTAAATGTCATCTTTTTTCAAAATGCTATCATTTCCCCTGGACTGTCCCAGCCTGGTAGAAAAGCTGAGGTAGTTTGAAAGGACAAAGCAGTACTAGGGGAAAAAACATATTTTTAAGTTGCGATATTTAGTACAACTACTACTCCATTCCTGCCAAATGCCACTGGGCAATCAAAGTGACAATAGATTAAGAAGACAATTGTTTTTCTGCTTAAATTCATGATTAACACTTTTTTTGTAGTTCCTCTTTCAGTCCTATCATTCCCCATTACTGGAAGAATTAGAGAACTGAGAGTCAAAGTGCAGAGTAGCTGTATAACATTCATCTGCAGAATAATACCAACAGGCTTCTTTAGGGGCTCATGTTCCTTTTCTCCTCCCCAATAGCCAGTTATAGAACAGAAGCCCTGCTTTGGAGAAATACTAACACTGACAGCTTCGTTTTCCTTAAGGCAACTCATCCAAATGATGTGTCCAGTCCAGTTGTGAGAAGGTTAGGGGTGTATCTAACAATGTTAGGGTGTTGATGTGCATGGCTTCAGCTGCACATTGTTCACTTCATTTTGAAAGGCTTGCTCAGTGTTAGAGTATGAGTATCTCTCACAACTGTCTGTTTGTTTTGAAGATGTACTCTTGCTTCCATCCTTATCAATAAATGTAATGGAGATAACTGTGTACCTGACTGATAAACATCCTTTTCTGAAGAGTCTGATACTCTTGGAGGTTGGTAAGCTCAAAGTGAATGGACACTGTTAACACAGTTGCTCGTATTTATTCCCAAAGACAGCTAACACCCAGTGTATCGCATCAGTTATGGGATGATGCTTCCTGTTTTGAAGGTCTTTGTTAGTTGACTGTGGGTTCTTTGACAAAAAAAAAAAAAAAATTAGAGAAGGCCGGTGAGATAACTTAGTGGACTAAGCACTTGCTTTGGCAGGCACAGTGACTGGGGTTTGAGACCCAGTCCTGCATGCCACACAGGCCATACCCCTGGAGCATGCTGAGGTAGAAAAAGAGTATGGGTGTGGTGGAACATGCCTGTAACTCCAGCACTGGGGAGGCTGAAAAAGGAGGATCTCTATGAGTCTGAGCCACATAGTGAGACCCTGTATCAAATACATAAAATGAAAAAAAAAAGTTACATGGCAAAAAAAAAATGGAGAAAAGGTCTCAGACAAGCAGTCTGGGCCTCCAGAGCCCACAGGCTCACTCATTCATATCTAAATAGCATTTACATAAGTGTGCTGTATTAGGAGAAGCTACAGACCCCATAGGAGGTACTCAACTCTCACATCTGAGGAAGTTTATTTCATTTTTGAAAGATACAAAAGTCAAAGCTGTTGGAATATCTTGGCTGTGTTACTTTGAGCCAGTTGCTCAAGAATTTCGAGTCCTTAGCTTTCGTATAAATAAAATAAAGTTATTAAAACTGTGAACCTCACAGGTCTGTTCTGAGATCTCAGTATGATATTACTGCTATCACAGTAGAAAGCACTATAGATATTGTCTTGACAAAAGGGGCTTTGCTGCAAACCCACCATGTGAGGCTGATGATGGAATGAGCCAGGGCTACCTCAGCTATGCCCTAGAGCAATGGTAGTGAACTTATGGCATGAATACCACAGTGGGCTATTTTTATCATAGAAAGTTCTAACAGATTTCCCATCACTGCCCTAGAGGGAGAGAAAAGGAAGGAGTTGAACTTACCATGTGGATATTCTCACTCACTGATTCCCTGCACCCTGGAAAAATAGGTATTTGACAATATCACAAGACAAGAGGGCATTTTTTTGTCTTATTTATTTGTCAGGCTGAAACAGGCTATAGGAGATGGAAGAAAGAAGCGAGAAAGAGTGAAACCAAAATAGAGGCTAAAGACAAGAGCACTGATTGATTCTGGTACAGCTTTGACATATCCGGGAATTAGGTTTAAAATAATGCCCAATGAGGGGAGCTAGAATCTTTAACCCAACTCTCAATGAAGAAAGCATAATACAAATTATCTGACTCCATGATAATCCCTCAGGCTTATTTCTTATTTTCCCTACTTCATACCATCAAATTTGAATTGGTGTCATTATCTGGGATCTGAACAGATTTGAAGTTGTTACACTTTTCCCAAACTGTGTTCATGCTCTTGTTGGCGTTGCTAATAAGAAGTGAAAAAAGCAGGCGAGAGGGGGTGAGGGTTGACTGATCATTTGAGTTATAGCCCGGAAATAAGTTCCAGTAACATAACTCTTGAGCAATCAGCTAAGGCAGGGAGACATTGGTATTGATTATACAAAATAGGGGTTGTTCTCTGCCACTGTGAAATATCACAATCAGAGACAGACCAGAAAACCTAAGAAGAAAATACTCTTCAGGAAGAGTTCAGGGTTAAGTGTAGGCAATTCAGATAGCACTGTGCATTTCCCTTTGATATTTAGCTTCAGAAGTTCTTCTGTGCAAATAGGTAACACGTCCTGCGTAATGGTGTATGTTAGGCATTGTTGTTTTGTTTTGCTTCTTTTTGCACTATGAGGAATCGAACACAGAACCTTGCACTTTCCAGGCAGGTGCTTATGCCACTGAGCTATATCACAAGCAATAGTATGTATTAGAAAGCAGCTCTTAAACAGTCCCCAGAGGCCTGGACTAGTCTGCCTCTCTGAGCTATAGAAAAGAGGAAATGTATCTGGCTGTGACAAAGGGCAACCCAGCATCTCTATATTTCTCTTAGAGCATAGACTTGGAAGCAGAAATAGGACTCAAAAACAGAACCTTACAGTAAATACACCTTGCAGATGGGTTTCCCTGCCCCTTCTTTGTTAAATCAACATCAGGCACATTGCCAGGCATAGTGGCACATCTCAGCAATCTTAGCACTTGAGAGGATGAGACAGGAGGATCACCATGAATTTGAGGCCAGCCTGTGCTACACAGCAAATTTCAGACCACTCTCAACTATACTGTGAGACTCTATCTCAAACAAACAAACAAAAAAATACATCAGACATGTTAAGATGATATTTTCTTCTTGAATTCAAGCTAAGTCCTTGGAATCCAGGAAGAAAAAAATGCTCTATGTCTGAGAACAGTAGCTTTGCCATTTTTCTGAGCCCTTTCAATCACTCCAGTCAGGTTATAGACGGACACTTGATATGCGTCCAGCAGGAGTACAATCTGTTTTGATTTCCCATTGTTCAGCATCTTTCTGGGAAGTACTATACTTAAGAGCAGAGGAGTGAGGCAGCCATAAGGCAGGAAAATCTAGTTAGATCAAACAGTTTGTTCAATCTTGAATGCAGCCTGCTCTCAGAAATCCTACCTGATTATATTGCTACCCTGATCATAGTTATTCATATACTTTTTTAAGCCATTACTATATGTTGTTGACCTTTGTCATGGTTTATGTCTAGATGTTCCCCCAAAGCTTCATGTAGTCATTGGGCAGGGACTTCTATAGATTGAGACTTGACTCATGAGTCACTGGGCTTATGTGTTTTAGTACTGATGGGATTATCGGTCTGAGTAGGGCTGGGACTATGGGTGTGGTCTAGGGCAGATATCCTAAGGCAGAAAGCCTGATAGGAATATAAAGAGAGACAGAGAGACAGACTAGAGCTGTTGGTCTCTGCTGCCCTGTTTGGTTGGCTACCTCTGTCACAATTTTGTTGTTGTTCCACTGCCATGAACTGGATGCTCTCTGCCCTGTTCCACTCTGCCTTGGGCCAGCCAAATATGGACTGAAACCTCCAGTAACTGTGA